>JAZHYW010007529.1:0-147344 GCA_037355805.1 Ixodes ricinus
AGATCACGTAATCCTTATATACAGAAGGTGAAGTTACATGTTCTTTTGGGCATAGGCTTCTAATCTGACTTGTTTGTACTTCTGTTTTTTTTTTCTCTTGATTCTTTACAGTTGCACATATTTGCCAAATAAAGTGTACATTTCTTTTCTCAATATATCTGTGCCGTTATCTTTGACTGATCACAAATATTAGAGCTACAAGGATCATCTGATCCGGTGTCCGTTGGTTTTTATTTTATATTCACCGAAAAAAGCAGATAAACTTTTGTGGGCATAAATATACGCCGAAAAAAAACCGAAAATTGAATTTTAAAATAAACACCGAAAAAAGTACGCCGAATTTTGAAGAAATAGAAACCGAAAGCGCGGAACTCTAACTATATGGGACAAAAGGGTGTAAGGTGACACCTTTTTTTTAGTGTGTGTAGGTGTCTTTTCAGTATTGAAACCATGGTTGCAATCACAAGGGTTGCACAATTCACATAGCAACGGGGCCGCTTTTACTGGAATCAACATCTTTATTCTGCATCAACACGCGCGAAGGAACAAATCAAGCCAGATCAACAAACATTGTTAAAGTGGAACGCTAGGTTTAGGCCAGTCCCGCTACCGTCCGCTACGAACCCAACCCTTCGAATAGTGCCAACAGCGCTTCCGAAGGCGTGTACTTGCGACAGTTGTTTGCTGCCAGCCATAGATCGGTTGAGGAGATGTTCGTCTAGACACGTCGGTGAACGCAGAACGACTCGCACTCATTCGAATAGATGAGCACGACGAGCTGTTCTCATTGACCACTCTGGAGATGCCGGCAGCCATCTTTGTTATCGTTCGAAACCGAAGCGGAAAGGCAATCACGAGATATTTTTGAAAACAATAATGACTCTCTCTAGATTACTTGTTCCTCAAATATAAACATAGTGTTGATTAAAATACTATTACTGCACGGAGAGACAATTTTATTACTCAACATTTCACGCGTCAATTATCTCTCCAATCAATAAGAGCCAAGAAAAGGTGTTCATTTTTGTAAGCACAGGTGGGGCCCAGAGCAGGGCTACCCCGACCCTAAATTGCATATAACGGCGTAAATATTGCTAAAAACAATTTTTTTTATTGGAAGTACTTAAAAATATCAAATCCTGTAAGAATTTGTTTTTTTCACTTCAATTTATTTTTTAACGTGTTTGAAAGCAAACAGAAAGCGGCATAATTATTAAAATAGCAGATGTCTGCAATGTGGTTTAAGTGAGGTGAACTCTTATCGTCGAAAATACCAAGAGACATTCACAAAAGACTGCACGCCCCTAATGTTTTTCTTATTATCTAAAGAACGTTATTCTCACTCTTCCGGCATAACAACTAAAGCCTTGGAGCGAAATATCTTATTATTTCGTATCGATGAACAGGATTTAGTATATAAATAACCGTATGAGCGGTTTCAAGGTATTCCTTGAACTCTGTGAAAGTCCCTATTTGCCCCCCATAGCGAATTTAGCAGTCCAACGCTGGTTGAGGCCCACCTATTCATATATTAAAAATAAACTTATTACTACTATTAACACTCAACAGATCCTCTAAAACCATTCTGAAGGACCACATACCGACCTCTCTCGGGAAGTCTTTAGCCGAATGTCTGATCAGAAAGCCTGATTTGCTGGTAGTTTGTGAAAGCTGGCGGCTTTCTGATTGATAGCTCAAGAAAGGATGGGTGGAGAGATCGGATCATTTATTATCTGTCTGGAGCCAATGATATTGCGCAATTAGCAGATAACAACGTCAAAGAACAATCCCCATATCAAAAAGGCGTGTACGTAACAAAGCCACATCATGCATGTTTTTTAAGCTGTCGGTCGCTACACACAGAAAAGAAAAGTCTCGTGTTGCCAGTGGATGGTCACATCTTAGAATATACGCGGAGGACGCAATCGGAAATTTTAACATCTACGTACTTTATTTTATTACGGTTAACTATATGGCTTGAAACCTATAGCCGGGTATCCAATCTCTATGCGAAATCTCAGCCAAATCGGGGACTACGACAATTTGCGATGTACCTCTCGTTATATCATTGAGTGAATTAGACTGGTCCTCACTATTTATAACTTCCTGAGGGCCTTTATTTTTTTTATTTACTGCTAATGCGCGAACTAACACCATTCTGACATACATGACTCAGAGCTTGTGTAAGAAGGCAGAGACATTGCCAGAATAAAATATCCAGTAAAGCTTAATTTTGTTTTAAGAAAAAAAGGTTTCTGTATAAAAATATAAGAAAAGCAGTCCGAAGTTTCACTTCAGATAAATGCAAACGTGGCACAAAATATTAAAATGAAAGTATGTGTGGTGCGCTCACCTTGGTCAGACAACTTTTAACCACCTTTCATAGTGGTAAGGCTACTCCATACATAGCTGATATTATGCATTCTAAATAAATTATTCGCATTCACAAATGTCTGAAAGAATCTGAAGAAACACCCCCTTGTATCTCACTAATAATAGTCTCCAATGACCGACCTTTTCAGAACCATCCTCGAATTTTGTTTAGCTTTTGAAAAAAGATAAAGAGATAAACTTGGTTACGAATACCTTAATTTAATAATTTAGAAAACCCACACACTAAAGACAGTTAGTTCGCTACCGCAGACACGTAATCATCCTCCATCATCATCTCAACATGAGTTCATTTTATGTGTTCATGAACAGCCAGAGTGGCTTAATTACGATGCAAAGAAGATTAAACATTTGAGATGTCGATGCCCGCTCAGTAATGTTTTCATACAGTATTTTATGTGGGTCATGAAAACTAGCTAAGATGTTGTAATACGAAAGGTAGTAGCCATAAAACTGGAACACAAATAAGGAATCTAAATTTGTGGCCGTGGTCGCATCAATTACCGCTGGGGAGTTTCTGTCTTGAACGACTCGTGGTACACGAGCGACGCATGCAACAGTATCCATACTTGGTCATATTAATGCCCAGGCGTCATGAATATCACTGTAAAAATAGCACGTGAACTTGGTTTCATTGCTGATGTGGCTGATATAGCCAATGAAAACTGAACGTTGCAGCGCGCACGATCCTTATTAGGGTGTTATACTTTGCTGGTTAGATGGTCATCGTCCTACCTTTTCAGATTAGTACTTTAATATTAGTACCTTGCTGACGAAATAATTTGAGTCGTATTTCTAGGCACCGCTCGAAAGCTTGCTGACAAAAGAGTTTGATTAATTTCTCTAGGCATCGCTTAAACAAGCGACATTGCGGAAACTTCTGCCCCAACCCATTGCGCACGTGGGTAGGGCGGAACGAGAACAGTGTATTTCTCGAAAAACAATGACGAATGAGTGGAAATCACGGTTGAGGTAGAGAGGATTTAGGTAGCGTAAGCGGTTCAGAGTCGGAGGCAACAGCCAAGTGTGTGCTCGGGCGCTACTCAAGTCGCTCCAACAGGATCTCTTGCGACATCTCACCCGCGATAAGAAAAGTCATGATCTGTGACTGGTTCGAGGGTGGAAAGAGAGATCTGAGAAAATATTTTTATAAAATGCTGAGAGTGTTATAGAGTGCATGAACCTGCAGGTGTTTATTTGCAATTAGAACGCTCTTGGTGAGAATCAGCCAGCGCCGCCACCGAATGCCGTAAGCAGTCACACACGCACAGGTTCGTGGGTCACTATAAACAGAAAAGGAAGAAAGATCTGCTGACCAGACGACCGGCTTACAGCGCGGTGAGGTATTGCCAATTAGGGGGACGTAACACAAGTTTTTAAACAGCGGGAGTTTAATGAAAACGATGATTTAATCAGAAAGAGAAGTAATATAATTGGATTCACGAGTATCGAAACTTGGCCATAAATAGTCTTAACGCTTTACCCAGCCGGTGCGCGGGAGGCAAAATGCAAGTACACCTAGCAAAATACACTGAAGAAAACGGATTGCTAGACAATTGATAGCTGAACTCCTAAAAATCCTGAAATACTATAAAGCAGATTGCAATACTGAGGAGCTAGCGGGTGGAGGGAGTTACGGCCTCTTCCCTTGCATTGTCCGAACACACACACACACACAAACACACACACACACACACACACACACACACACACACACACACACACACACACACACACACACACACAAACACACACACACAAACACAACACACACACACACACACAGACATCACACGCACAGCACAGACACACACACACACACACACACACACACACAAACACACACACACACACACACACACACACACACACACAGACAGAGGTCGCATTTCGCGCGAGACGAAAAGAGCGTGGTTGGAAGCGCGATATATCAAACCAGGTGCAGGAAGGCCTTCGAACCGTTTGTCCCGCAGAGTCGTGTTTATATCGAAGGGCATAGGAATTTGGAAACTGCGATGTACGGATGGGTCGGCCTCCGGATAATTCGACGAGAGGAGTCTCTAATATATCCGGGCACAGCCGGATTTGGTGAAACAAGTAACCCACTAGAACACGTTCAGGGGACTCAAGGCCCTGACTCTTCCAGTCAGAGTCTGCGCTGCGTGCTACGTACAAGGAATTCTCCTGTTCTGATTTTTCATATTTCCGCATGCGAAGCGACTGGATTCTAGGCACCCTCTTGGCGTCCTTCAACTCCAGTTTTTTTTTTTCGTTCTCGAAATGCTTCATGCTCGCCATCCAGCAATGTAGGGCAAGGAGACGTTGTTAATTTTTCCTTCCAGTGTCCCTACAAACGCACTCGCGCCTTGTATGGCGCCAGTGGCAGGCGCCTGCAAATTTTGCAGGGTGCCTTGGTGTTTCACAAGTCCTCTCTACCCCGTCGCATGCAATCTTGCCTTGCTCTGTTGCCGAAGAGATCCACCTCGTCGTCTGGAGATCACTGCACTGCAACTCGTGGAAATTGGTACTGGTTCTTGAAATGAGCGGCCGCTCCATCGCTAACGTAAGTGAGGCGAGAGTAGATTGATGCGTCGTCCTCGAGGTGTGCCTTAATTTTGACAAGGCCAAGCACGCATGCGCCAAGTCATGAGCTAGATTGTCGCAAGTAGCGGCATAGCTCCTCCTGGACTTCTTTTTGACGTTACAACGCACGTGAAGATGCTGTTTTGGACCATAGGCGGAAAATCTTCAATTTGCTCTGGAGCGGACACAACTACAGACCCATGCATCAAACATGTTTCGTACATTCGTACAGTCTGCTAGCACCGACAAAACGCTCCAGAAGTCCTGCTCCCCCCCCCCCCCACCGGTTCTTTGTGTTTTGTACTTCCGTGGGGAGGGGCTGTTGTGCCACCGCACGAGGAATGACTTTGCTGTTTGTTCACCATCGCTATCGCCACATGCCCGGGCGGTTATGTTTCGACCGCGGAGCTCTCTCTCTCGCCGAAGCGAGTCGGTGAGATACGATCGCCTTTGTGCAGGCGGGTGTAACATTCGGCCTCACTTTCTGCCGGGGGGGGGGGACTGTTACTTATTTTTGGCAAGTCTGTATCAAGAAACACTTGTTTTCCTTTGGCGCCATCTTCAATTATGCTGCGGCTGGAGTTCGAGTTACGCCATGCCTTACAATGACATATACAAGCGCGAACATGGCGATGTACGACGAAACCGTCCGATCCGGGACGTGCGTGTTGCCAGGCATCGACCTGGGGAGAGGGTTTTCGTAGCACCGGAGTGCGTTGAAAACCCTCGCCTCCGACCGTCGTATTGCGCGGTCGGACGTCGGATCGGACGGTTTCGTCGTACATGTGTTTCGCGCTTACCACCGGCTTAACCTCCTGTTCACGCCACTCCTCCATCAATTGGGCCAAAAGCTTCTGTAACATCGCTTGGTTCTCGTAGCGTTTACAGAACGACGAATCAAATTATTTTGTCAACCAAATACTGATATTAAATGACTAATTTGAAAAGGTAGCAGGATGAGCATCTAACCAGCCAAGTACAACACACTAATAAGGATAGGATCGGATTCGCCGTCAAGTTTAGTATTCATTGGCAATAACAGCCACATCAGCGATGCAAACAAGTTCACGCGTTATTTTTAGAGTGCTTCATGGCACCTGGGCATTAGTACGACTAGGCATGGATACTGTGGCATGCGTCGCTCATGTACCACTAGTCGTTAAGACAGACACGCCCCTGCGGTAACTCATGCGACCATGACCTGCTTACAATGTTATTTTTTCTTTAAAAACAAACTAATGCAACATATCTCTGCAGATTTGTAATTACCGGTCATCAAGGGCCCATTAGGTAAAATTGAAAGAAAACCAAGAGTGTTTTTTTTTAATTGGCGCACAAAAATCGCAACATTCTGACTTTTTCGATTTTGACGAAATTTCCGTGCGCAATGCAGAAAACACTTTTAACAGTATAACGCTAATTTATTTAAAGTTCACAAAGCATAAAACACTGGACACAAAAAGTTTCAGCTTTGTAATATAAATTTAAAGTGACTTAAAAATTCGCCGAAAATGCCTCATAATGCAAAATTTGCTACAGAAGCCAAGTTTGCCATTTTATTTCGCTTGAAATATATACTCATATAAGTTAACTTTTAGTAATCCTGCAGAAAAGGTGCTCGTGCATTGAACGTAAAAAGTTTGACGGTGTAGAAAACTGTATTCTTTATTTCAACGGCCTTAAAATTAGAGTCATCGCGCAGTTGGGAAAATCGTTTTTGCAACCTCCTCTCGAATGCTATTTTTTTCACGAATACAATGAAGTATCTTGCAAAAAGTAAGGTTTGTCGCGTTGTGTGGACAGTTTTCGCTACTTCATATTAAAGTTTATTATTATTATTATTATTATTATTAAAAAAAAGTCAGCAGAACCCATCCTTTGGGAATGATTATCTACGTTAATGCGAATAGCATCAAACGGTGCGGAGTTATGCGCGTTCGTCAGGTGGCCGGCACACTCTAGATACGCCAGCCCACTCTTGAGGCGATTCTAAATTTGTTGACACTTTCACAGCCCTGCGCACGATCTCCGCAGCCCAGCACGTGCGTTTGTGTCACTTAGGAAGGCGAGCAAAGCACGCGCCATACGCACAAACACTCAAAATGGTACCGACCAGACTTTCTGGCGTCTCAGCTAGTCTCAACCAACGGTACTCTAAACGGTTGTTTATATCTTTACCATAGGACCAGAGCCGTATATTAGGAGAGTTTGGACAATAGGCGGAGCAAAGGCCGCCGCCAGCGCCGAATATTCCCCACGCTTAGAGCGTAAACTAAATTTGTGACACAGCGTCGACCAATCAGGAGACCTCTACTCCATCTCACAAATGTCTGCAGTGAAGACAAAGGCACAGGCGCGTGAGCCTAGCTCAGCGAAACGCTTTTGTTTGCACGAGACCTCGTGCATAGGAGGCACTTTCCAAAGCCACGCGCTCGTGCCCACGCCTTTGTCTGCACTGCTAGAACAGCGTCCTGAGACTGGCTGAAAGAAAGCAGTGCAAAGGGTGGGGTGCGCGAGCGTCTTGAGACGCGGAGTCCCGCTCGGCACGGCTCAAATTATACTTCGTTTCACTTTATCCGCGAGCGAAGCCAAAGCTATGAGGCGCGAGACCAGCGCTTTTTGCATTTCTCCCCAGCTCGCGCGCTCGAGCAAAGCCTGAACGCACGGAGCTTCCGTGCTCGCGCTTCCAGTTTTGCCTTCGCTCGCACATAAGGTGAAACGAAGTATAGTCGTGTCACAAATTTAGAGCACACGACCACCGCTAGGGGCTGTTTCGCGGCCTGTGGTTGGCCCCGAGATGCTCGCCTATTCAAACCAATGTATGGCCAAACTCTCTCAATAAACGGCTCTGCATAGGACCAGAGCCGTTTATTGAGAGAGTTTGGCCATACATTGGTTTGAATAGGCGAGCATCTCGGGGCCAACCACAGGCCGCGAAACAGCCCCTAGCGGTGGTCGTGTGCTCTAAATTTGTGACACGACTATACTTCGTTTCACCTTATGTGCGAGCGAAGGCAAAACTGGAAGCGCGAGCACGGAAGCTCCGTGCGTTCAGGCTTTGCTCGAGCGCGCGAGCTGGGGAGAAATGCAAAAAGCGCTGGTCTCGCGCCTCATAGCTTTGGCTTCGCTCGCGGATAAAGTGAAACGAAGTATAATTTGAGCCGTGCCGAGCGGGACTCCGCGTCTCAAGACGCTCGCGCACCCCACCCTTTTGCACTGCTTTCTTTCAGCCAGTCTCAGGACGCTGTTCTAGCAGTGCAGACAAAGGCGTGGGCACGAGCGCGTGGCTTTGGAAAGTGCCTCCTATGCACGAGGTCTCGTGCAAACAAAAGCGTTTCGCTGAGCTAGGCTCACGCGCCTGTGCCTTTGTCTTCACTGCAGACATTTGTGAGATGGAGTAGAGGTCTCCTGATTGGTCGACGCTGTGTCACAAATTTAGTTTACGCTCTAAGCGTGGGGGGAATATTCGGCGCTGGCGGCGGCCTTTGCTCCGCCTATTGTCCAAACTCTCCTAATATACGGCTCTGCATAGGACGCGCTTACAGCGCTGTCACAGCTACCGGTGCGCGCGCGTTCCATGCACGAGGGCTCATTCCGCTCTCGTGAGGCTGAGCTAGAGGTCTCCCGAGCGCAGGAGAGGGTGAGCTAGAGGGAGAGGGTGAGCGCGGGAGAGGTGAGCTAGCCCTCGTGCATGGAACGCGCGCGCACCGGTAGCTGTGACAGCGCTGCAAGCGCGTCCTATGGTAAAGATATAAACAAATGTTTAGAGTGCGGTGAATGACTGCCTTCATAGCTCTGTGGTTAGCGCGTCTGCCTGCTGATCAAAGGGTCAACGGTTCGAATCCCAGCCGGCGCCGGTCTTTTTTATTTATTTATCGACCCGCGGCGTAAGAGGTTAGATAGCCAGATAGATAGATAGATAGATAGATAGATAGATAGATACATAGACGAAAAGTGCGTGAAGTATCCAAAGAATGCTATTCGCATTAAAATAAGCATGACACCACTATGACTGTCCTTATCTGAACACATTTACGTGTGTGCAGAATTAGGTTGTCTACATAGCCCCATAGAGGTTCCGTTATTGTTCCTATCCCGGATATGATTGGGCGGCCTGGATTACCAGTTTTGTGAATATTCGGATGCACGTAAAAGCGACCGGGGATTTTTTTTGTCTTTCATACTATTATATTAATTAACGGTTATCTGGCCTCTGTTTAAACGTTGTTTGAGCTCTAACGTTCCGATCTTAGTGTGCTGTTTCGTAGGGTCGCCTGGAAGGCGCTCATAAAATTTGGGATCGTTTAGTTGGCGGTATGCTTCCTTAACATAGTCGTCAGTACTGAGAGTCACAATCGCCCCTCCCTTGTCTGCCCGTTTTATTGTGATATCTTTTCTAGTGCTTAGTAATTTAAAAGAGGTTCTCTCAGACTTAGTTAGGTTATCCCGTGTCCCTTTGTAATGGTGGTATTATCGCATGATATCTTTCTGTACAGCCGGATATGTACAAGTCCAGGCCGTTGCTGTGCGATGAATCTTTTGAGTGCAGTCGCTGGTTGGACGTGGCCATGTGTTTTGGGAGTTGGACGGTTTATCCACACACACACACACACACACACACACACACACACACACACACACACACACACACACACACACACACACACACACACACACACACACACACACACACACACACACACACACACACGCACGCACGCACGCACGCACACGCACGCACGCACGCACGCACGCACGCACGCACGCACGCACGCACGCACACACACACACACACACACACACACACACACACACACACACATATATATATATATATATATATATATATATATATATATATATATATATTTGTTTTGGATAGGCTTTTAATTCCGTGGATTCTTGGAGCATACGATGCCGGTATACAGCCCAGAATTAGCTGAAATGTAGATACCGACAGAACGAATTTATTACCCTCTGAGTGTGAGAACTGTAATAATAATTTAAAAAAAACAGAGTTTAACGATATTTTTAGTACAGATACAAAAGATTTCCAGGTCTTATCAAAAAATGTCATCTGTATGGCAGTCTACATAGTCTGCGCTTTTCTTATTTTTTATACCCATGCTTGGAAGCGAGTCTACTGTCCCACGGTCAGTAGGAGATGGTGGGTTGCCATTTAAAATTTAACTGCTGTGTCCCACTACGACAAAAAACTTTCCTGGTGGAAATTCTTTTATATTAAGCTTTCTTTAATTAGATATAAAATACATTTTAATTATAACACTGCTTATTCGAAAGCAGTAACATTTTTAGCGAAAATATAATTACAGATGAAGCATATAATTTGCAATTAGTTTTGGCGCAGTTTTAAGTTACCAGGAACGCATTTATCGAGAAAATACCTACGAGCTACTTAATGAAGCTTCTCATGTTTCTTCTTCTATGGTTTAAAATGTTAATTTCACCTAGGAGATATATTTCTCAATATTTCACAAAATTTTGACTTTATAAAAACAACTAGTAGACAGATTTGTTTTTGTTTCAAATGTACAACGTGTCCATAAAAAATGCACGAATTTTCTTTTTTTACAAAAACAAATTATGCATTGCCGAATGATCATTCTTTGCTCAAATGCAGAGTAACTGGTCACAACCTGATGCCAAAGTTTCAGAACTTACAGTCATCTTATTCAAAAGTTTAGGTGATGTTTGTAACATTAAACTAGTAAATGTAATCCGTGCGTGGTATGTATTCAAGCCAACCATATTTCCATTGGCAATTAAAAAAACATAACTTTTATTAGGTTAGGTTAGGTTAGGTTAGGTAAGGATTATTAGGTTATAGTTCTGCAACTTTCGTATCTGGTTCAAACCTCTAGCACTACATTTCGGCTGATAATAAGCACTTGGCAATGCATAGTTTATATATTTGCAGTACAAAAAAAAATTGTTGTTTAAATCATGCATGTGTTAATTAAAAAAAGCATTCTGCATAACAAGAATGACCACCTTAAAACTTTGCTGCGGGCAAGAACGTACTGAGCTTCCTAATGGGTTATGCACTTTGAATTGGATTTCGACATAAATAGAACAAGCACTTAGCAAGAAACTATTAAAATTATTTTTCAGGTGGGTTGGTTTGTAAGATGACCTTGTGGGTGCATATTACAACGTCTCAGTCTTCGTTTCTTATGCTGTTTTACGATAGCCATAAGTTCCATCACACATGGTGCTCCTCGTCTTAACAGTACGAAGGAAAAACAATAAAAACAATCTTGCACTTGCGAGAAGCTAGGCACAATTTCCCAGCTATTAAACTCGTTTTATATCCTCTGCGCAAGAAATCCGGCAAAACGCAAGTTGTAATTGAGACGGGCATCCAGGCAATAAACAGTCTTGATTCGACCATTGCATGCCTCTTTTTCCGCTTCGCCCCCACGTCGTATAAGTTCAGCACGGGGAGGGGAGGAAGGGGGCGGATTAGATCCGCCAACCTGTCAGCACCACTCCACTCTGGGAGTAAGTATGCGCAAATGACCAGCACAGCCATCCACTTCAACCGGATCTACAAGTTCGAAGCGCAAAAAAACCGCGGATATTCGCGGATTTCTTTTTTCTTTTTTTCGCTGTCATGTAGAAAACGTGATATGAAGGAGTAGGTTCGTCTTTGTGGTCTGCAGCTGCAATAGCGTGTTTCTCATCACATGCCTGGATTTTGTCTCGCGAAAAAAAAAACAGGGGCTCTCTGACGCTTGAGGATGGAAATTGGCGAAGGCAGGGAGTGTATGCCGATCGCGGCTATCGATAGAGTAAAGGCGAACGGAAAGATGACAAAGGGTCAGGTGTTGATTGCTCTGCATGCGTGGGAACATGAATATACTACACACGGTAAATGCGATTGGTATTGTTTCCTTTTTTTTTGTCTGTGCGTTTCCCGGAGCTTCTATTGAAAGCGTATGAATGTTTTCGCTGAAAGTTCCTCTCCCTTCGCAAGCGGAACCCTTCGATTCGACACGTCACTGAAATCATTTCCAACGGGACGCGGCATTGCCCTTTGGCAGTCCGTGTACGCATTGATTGGGAAATCCATCGCTTGGAGAAGTGTTTCTTGAACGTTCTGAATTGATGCATATTTACGTTTCTTATTACATTATTCGTTGTCGTGCTACCTGCATTGTGCCGCTTTGGGGTGGCGGTGTTGTCATAGAAACATTCGTATTTAATGACATATCGGCCATCGTCACAACACCCGGGGAATGGATTTTGAAAATTTCATTCCAGGACACTCCGCCGGAATGTCTGCTTTCGAAAGAGCGAAGCAAATAGCTTTCTTTTTACGTTTGTGGCCACGGGCTGCCGCCATTAGCGCAAGATTAAAAAATACGAATCTCAACACTATTTTTGTATTAAATATTATATTCTCATTTATAGGGTTACAGTTGGACTCATACTAAGATACATAAGAAACCGAACGCTTTTGTCTTTGTCTCTAGAATTGATGGTGTCACGTTTCTTCATCTGATGACGATGTCGCTCGCTGTACTGCATCTCGAAAACGCGACTTTTAGCTAATTAATATTATATTTCAAGACGCAGGTCAAGAGTTTTTGAAGTTATACATAACGACAATGTATTTTTTGCTCAGCATTCATGTCATGATGGGTAAGCAGGGGTCAAATAAAGTTTGTGACGTATTTTTATGAAAAGGTCTAAATATTGTATCTTAAGACTACGCAAGAATAAATTCACTAGTTCCTACTTGACGAATTGATAAAATTGACGTAACTGATAAAATGCAACGGATATTCAAATTGCTGGCACCAGGAGTGTGGCCCTTTGCCGTTGGTTTTACCAAGTGCTTCAAGTTTACTAGTGTGGAATCTTCCAACACCTGCCAGGTGAGCAACTTGGCCTGATGTCATGGTAAGTTGCTTACAAGGATGGGGAGGGAGCACGTAGCACCAGCATCCCGGCTGATACAGGAATGTTTACCCTGCTACTGCTTTGTAAGACAGTATTTTTCGATTTTAAGAAACCCAGCAACCTGTCCCTCCTAGTGCTCCCGTGCCCAAAAGTGCTTCGTTGGAATTCCGGAGAAAAGTCACCGAAAAAAGGCTCACTTTTTGTGCGCGTCCAGAGAAAGCGCACCAGCTGTTCTGACGAACCCAAAGAAAAACTCACCTGAATTAATTTTTTGTTGCAAAGTTGTCGTTATTATTTGATAGAAGTGCATACTAAGTGTTTAGGCGCATTTCACGCAAGAGGTACACCAGCAACATAGCGCAAAGCGATCTTTGGCATTTTAGTTAGAGGAGGGATTGACCAGCGTCAAACTCTTATCACAATAGCTGTTGCCCCGAATAAGCAATTCCCAAATCATTAATAACTGTAATTGCAGGCCACAAAAAAAGCATAGCTTGTTTATGTTGACAGTATCACGCAGTGAATACACTTCACATCAGGTCACTCTGATGTCGCCAACTAAGGTATGAACAGTCATGATAAAAGAGTCAGAATAAATCAAGTTTTTTTAATCAGAATAGTTATATTTAAATTGCCGTAGCTGTTAAATATTGATTATTTATGACTGCATGCATATTT
This sequence comes from Ixodes ricinus, assembly GCA_037355805.1. NCBI lineage: Eukaryota > Metazoa > Arthropoda > Arachnida > Ixodida > Ixodidae > Ixodes > Ixodes ricinus. The sequence continues at coordinate 13,579 of JAZHYW010007529.1, forward strand.
AAACACGGCAGATTGTGTTATTTATTCTTCCAATCAATAACAACAATAAAACGAAAGTCATTAGTGTTATCCAAACACGTTTCTTTGTTTATGAAAGCCCCCCATACTCAGAATAAAAACAACTTATTTTGTGTATGCTGAAAAGCTCTATTTGCTTCTGTTTTCTCGCGATCTGTCTTTTTGCACTACGACACTGCTTTGCCAGTTTTCGTTTCCATCTTTCGCGTTTTGACTCGCTTGCAAAAAAGGAGCGACGTAACCGAAGAAAAAGTCAAAGGTACAAATAAGAAGCTAAACGCATCGATTTGCATCGATTTACATAACAATATAAATTATCTTGATTTCATCCTCGCTGTAACCCTTATTCCGGTTTTATGAGCACACATTTCGCATGAGTGTTGCCCTATTGAACTCTGACCCAGCTGGAACGTTTCTGTTCGAATGAGGTAAGAATTAAAACTACCGCTTCTTATACCAAATGGGGAAATGTGAAAATATGGCAATGCATGGTCGGTATACTACATAATAAGTCATTTTGTGAATAAACATCACAGAAACTACTCACGTTGCAGCCCTCCACAATTGCTATATTCCCCATTTAAAAAAATTCCATTATACAGAATTAAGTATTTTTTCGTTGGGCAACGCTTGACGTGTTGCAGGGCGTTTTTTATTTCAAAATACATTATTTTATAACTAATTTCATCTTTAGGTTGAGCTGCAGCGGAAGGCTTGGGGCCTCCACTTAAATCAATGCCAGTTTAGAAGTGACGTCACCGGACTTTTCGGGTGTGTATCAGTCCGCGAGTTAATCAGGCGCTGGTTGAGAATCCGGCTGGAACGCTGTGCGGATAACACGTTTTTGTCAACTGTGTTCGAAAACACATCGAGCGGAAGCAGGGTCCGCAGAAACTATTTGCTTCACTTGTGTGCCACACAGAAAATGACAAACATTTCCGTCACAAAATGGACCACGTAGGCCTGGACAATGAAACGTCAACTCCAACCTAGCGCCCCTCGCGATATGTTTCACCAGCATGAACGCGTGTCGGATTTTAGTGCCAATGCCGACTACTAACACTACACTACTAAGAAATGCTGTGAAGTGACCAACGAACACGCGCAGTGAAACAAAACTATTTTTAGTCATTTTTGCAACGCTAATGCTGCTTGCTGCACTGACGAATAAACGCCTTTTTGTCGGCGACACCAGACATGCTGTTACTGGCAATTAATTTTCCGAATTCACCACAGCTCTTGCGTTCTTTAGCGGTCGCTCCTGCAGGTCCAGCGCGGAGGCTCAGAACGAAATTTATAGTAAACATTGAGCACAATTTGCCGCGCTTCTCTTCCAAATGCAAATCTAGACCCTGGAGGCACAGCTTGAGAAGTGCCTTGAGGCTACTAGTGCTAAAACCACGAACGTTTCACGTAGCAACACAATTGCTGGGCAATTTCAGATATATTTGTTTTCACTACCGGTTCAATTGTTAATGCCACATAATACATATTCAGTATATGTATTGTTTGGCATTATTATGATACGGTTAAGCGCAAGGAACTGCCTCGAACGGTATTATATAAGTTGGCTTGTATGCGTGACCGTGTGAGCAGGTTCGTGTATGAGTTGCGAAGACAACCTCCACTGATATAGAACAGCGCCTAGCTTGTTAATCTTTGTTATCTACAGGGAATCTTCGTGGTCGAAATCAAAAAGGTCAGATATCCTTGACATTACTTTCTTGAGAATACTTGTTTGCCATCGTCACAATCACCAAATTTTGATTGACACAGTTGACTGCATGGCGGGTTTGCTATACAAATAGATTAATGACTTTAACCCAACTGAACTATTTAGCGAATGTTCCCCGTCGGTGTTCCTAACAAGGTTTAAATATTAAAGATTCGATTATTCAGAGGTGCAATTTAAGAATAATCACCACTACCCAGAAATAAAAATGCGAATTTGATGATATGCATAAAAACAAAAGATAAAACATTTCGATTTCTCTGCAGGGTAATAATATTGTCTGTAATGAATGTTATCTTCTGCTATCGAACATATCACAAATAATGCAACATCTTAAAGGTGCGACTTCCTCATTGATTGTCCCCATTAAAACTTTACTTACTGTTGCCAGTGAACATGGGTTTTACTGCGTCTAGGTATTTTTGTAACTAACATTTTTAACACCCATTTAATAAATTCCTATCCCATCCCCACTGAACCACGAATGCACAAGCATATTTGTAATGACAGTCTTTTAAAATTACGAGAAAACGAATTTAGAGTACTTTTAGGAAGGCCCGGCGTTCATTTACTACAAAAGTATTATTGTTAAAAAATACAAAACTTAATTTTTTTTATCTTGTTTTTTGACTGATTTTACAGCAATCACTTGACTCACCTAAACAATCAATTGGTAACCAATATAATCGTTCCTCAGCTAAATAGGCTTAAATAGATACCGAAGACAATGCTTACTTTTTGTAATGACAGTGCATCGCGATTGCAAGACGAATCAGGAATCTAGCTATCTTTTTTTATTAATTATAAATATTCGGAGGCACTATTTTTCGTGAAAACGTGAGCTTCCAAAAGCCAAAAACAGCAAAAAGAAATAAAATATTTGTATTGTTCTTTTGACGCTGCCTATGAAGCCTCCACTCGACTGCGACGGCACACAGTAGAGTGATGAGTCGTGGAACGCTCCCCAGCATCATGAAACGCGAGCGAACATATGCCGACCATCGCCTATACTACGCTTCGCCTAATGATGGACTGCAGCGGATGCTAGCCGCGGTCTAAGCCAATTGAACGCTGGAAGCGTATCGCACGATTACGCGTCCCATGCATGGCTGCGCCCCTCACGGAGGTCGCGTTTGTGACACTCAAGCGGAACTGAATCGACACCAGTGGCTCGTAGTACCCGCTGTGGTTCAATCAGGAGGTGAAACGGAGGATGGCCAAAGCATCTCCACACTCTAAGAAATGCCGCGCGTTGCTATCTACTCAGCAAAACGCTCAAAGAGCCAATCTCTGCGATCTACGAAATCAGCTCAGCGAATGATGAGGCGGAACATCCGTTTAGACCTAAAAATGAAGTCTGCGCTATGGCACTACACAATGCAAAGCGTCATGCTTTCATTGCCTAATGCACAGCGCATTTCATTTTGAGGCCTAAACAGATGTTCCGCCTCATCATTCGCTGAGCTGATTTACTAGATGGCAAGTGATTAACCTTTGAGTGTTTTGCGGGTAAGTAGACGCGCAGGCATTTCGTAGAGTGTAGATCAGCTCGCTCTTTCATCTGTGTTCGGTAGAGTTAATAGTTCTGCGCGTAGAGGCGCTACCTAGCAGTGGTGGGAGTATGAACTAACTTTGGAAGAACCACTCTGCTTAAGTCCAAGCTTGAGCTCGAACTGTCGATTGCCTAGCTCAATATCTGTAGGCATAAAATATAAATAGACTAAAGTTGGTTGAAGTTTTCAAACAGTTCCAAGAACTAGCAGTATATACTGTAGTGCAAAATCCATCGGAGGTTCCGAGTTCCGATTGGGGTCTTTATGAGAGCGTCAGCGATATCTAAGCTGGCTACCGAGGAGTGAGGCCTGAGATATCGTAGCCGAAAGCTCGCATGCAAACGCGAACAAGAAATGGAAGTTAGTTTGGTACGAAGTGTCATTTACCGACGAAAACCTGTACATAGAAAAGCATCAAAAAATCACTCGCTAACCAAACTGTAGAATGTAGGTTTGACTTCAATACAATGAGTTTCGCAACTATTTACAGCAGAAATCAATCGAAAACTCGTGTTTTCTTTGCAAAGTCGTTTCCTATCGTACAATAATTAAGATCCGGTGGTAAACGAAAAAAAAAAACAAAAAAAAACATTGGCGGTCGGCACAAGCACATACGCTGCTCAAAAGATCCCTCCATCAATACTCACGATGGCACATAGATGATCTGTGCGCATCCATGGGACATCCACGTAACGTTCGGATATACTGAGGGCGCCCGAAGGACTATCTGTGCAGCTATGTAGTTGTGTGGATATCATTAAAATATTGCCCAATCGTAAAATCCCAAACCAATCAATTTTTTGATTTTTATTGAAGGTTCTCGTTTTCGCTTAACGCAGGGAAATGGGTGCTGAATATGACTAAGCAAAACAAAATATTAAATACTTGTCTTTGAAATGATGGAGTCAAACGCACCAGAAATAAGTGCTTGTTTCAGAGCATCGCTGGGTTAACGAAGCCGTACAATGATAAAGCTACCCAGAATATCAAACTTGCTGAACTCGCATACTCTACGAAGAGAATGCGATGGTGGTACTGGACCGTCCAATGGGCGTTCGATCGCAATAAAATCGCGGGCAACACTGCGCTCGCCTAGAACGTGACACGAATAACAAAAACGTGTCTAAACTCCCTCTAATCGACCTCGAACACAGTACGGTTGTACTAAAGCCCCGATCACAATGAAATAGATAGAATCAATCGATAAAGTAAGAATGAAGTGAGCCGTCGGACACGCCTCTTCTTCCTGCGGCGCATGAAACTCCTAAAGCTGTGCAAGAAGACAAAGCAAACAGCACAGTGACACGAGCGCTGAGGCCAAAAAAACAAAATGAAATCCTGGAAAGATCGCTCACAAAAGAAACGCGAATGCTCGATCAGTGGCCGTTCGATTTGTGCTCGCACGGCTTAGCAGTGGACGTCTGACAAGAGTGCCTGCGATCGACCTGGCAAATGGAGGGCGTGATCAATCTCGACCCCGCCCTCTGACTCGCAGTGAATTCCATGACTAAGTGCACCGCGAAAACACGTGAACTATACCTTACCGGAAGAATTCACACAAACGTAGCCCCGGCGTCACATAATGCCGCAGGACCTTCATCAGGATGTCAAGATAATATTTTAGTCGATTTCGGAACACTATGTATTTTTAGTTTAGAGTGCAAAATGAACACCGTACCTGGGTTTACATTTGCCGAGGTATGCTGCAAAGTACAAAACAAAGAGGCAACTGAGGTATTAAAAGCTCCTGCTATATGAGAATAACGGCGGTTATCACAGACGACAGCGTATACGTTCAGCGTTGTTTACACTAGAGTTTACGGGAAGGATGGGGGAAGAGGGCATTCACTTCTGTTTCATCCCTCTGCAGTGGTACGATGACCGCTGAGGAGGCTAAGCTAGTATGAAGGTAAAAATACCTGATTGACAGGCGACAAGTTTGCTGAATGCCGCCTGCGTGCGACCAATCATTAGTCGAAAAGAGCTTGAGCGGCTTCCAGGCCATATGCAACCCACTGCAAAAAATAAAGCGCATCTATACTTTCCAGAAGATCAGGCGATCATATTGTTGCACTTTCCAGAAGATACACGGCGAATGACCAGGCTAAAGTTATGATTAGACTTTAAAAATAAAAACTGCCTGGCCCGGCTGCACTGAGCATGATTCCTGAGCGCGTGATACGTGATGTTCAGTGCTGTGTTGTATTACACCGGAGACTGCGGTGGATGAAATCGGAAGAACTTTCAGTAGAAGGAACAGACACAGAGAACGCCTCAGACTCAGCTAACCTGTTTATTTCTCAAACAGCCTTTAAGTACCCGCGGAACGTTTTTCCCAACCACACTCTACAGATAAACTCTTCGTTGCAGACATTTCGAACCGGATGGAAACACGCACAAACGATACAAAACAACCTCACTTGAGACGAGACTTACCACTGCGGAACACCGCAGTGACCTTGATAGCACCACAGACAGATGGCCTCTAAACACACACAAATGGCCTAAAAACAACAACATATACATACACATATACACGAGGACTTAACAAAGGGACACCGCGGAACCTCGCAGTGACCTTGAGAGAGACAGTCTCAGGTGTATTACAACATGATTAGCTACCACCAGCTCGCCTGCACTCTCACCGTCTTTTCACTAAATGTTCAGTGTCACTGCGCACTGAGCTTATAAGTAAACACACTTTCAGCATCGTATTTGGCAGTCCTCTTTCCTTAGCTTGCAGTGATTGGCTCACTTAAGGGCTTTGCGTTCCAGATTCCTTAGAGGTAGGGGTAATTATTTAAGGACAAATATAACGCTCTGTTTAACTGGACTACGACCACATCCAACCTGCTCAAGTGAGAATTAAAAAAAATGCAACCATAGTTGATCGTTTTGGTACCTAGACCTTAATCGTACGAACATTTTGTTTTAAATTGAAGTCAGAAAACTGCGGGGCTTGAGCTACAAGATAATACACAAAAAAAAATTCGGTTATCAATAAAAATACTTGAACCCTTTGTTAAAAAAAAACTCGTTTTTATATGAGCCGCGATAACAGATAGTTATACTAATAGGGTGGTTTCATTTGGCTTTGGTATGTGGGGTACATTTGTATTTTCTATTGTTAAAAAAACACAATATGTCTAGTGCAGTATATTACGCGAAAAGCTACGCTTTACATCTGAAAGTTGAATCACGTTTAGTTTTAATATCGCAAAGCAGCGAGCGAAATCCTCTGTTTCCTTTGAAATGTTTTGATCCGCGCTCTACCCAAGGTATCAACGACAGATGCTCATATACATTCTTAGCGTTATCTATGTGTAATCTAGTAAGAGGAAAAATTCATAATTTGTTTGGTATTTATAGACTATACTTTAAGAAAAACAATTTCCAAGCGTGCTTCTGCAAATATGTTTATCCTGAAGTTCTTTTTTTGTAGAATTTTTAAAATGCCGTAGTCAAATTGAAGCCGCATACAATACTTGCCACTAACTTCAAAACTATGTAAACGTTATATTTGTCTTGTCCTATACCAAGAAATAAAATGTGTACAATTATACCTTTTCAGATTTTCTTTAGTTTAGCACGCTTTCAAAAATGCCATTTTCAATTTTTTGTTTTTTGCTTTATATTTATTTGTCTTTTGTATACCCAGCTGCACATATTTCCTAAGGAGTAAATGTTTAGTATCAGAGTGCGGAGATTTTGAAATGTTTTAAAACCGCAACCGAGAGCAGATTTTTGAGACTTGCCGCCTGTGCCAAGTTTGAATACGTCTGAAGCCTAAGCTCTGTACATAATGTATACTTTTTTTTATTGCTGAGTATAGGCATAGTTTTTTTTTGAATAATACTACAATTGGTTTATTGTTGGTGGCCACAATTTAAGCAAAAATATCAAACTATGCCTTAGGGGACCATATGTGCACGAAATATTGGTCGGAGAAATAAAATAGCGGACAGTACAACAGAACACGTATCTCAGGGTTTTAGAATATAGTGTCTCCTAACCAGATCGCTATCGTAATTTTGGTCTTGAAACATTTGACCAATTTTCTCAAGGAGATATTTACGACTATCACGTCATAACCTAGGGTTCTTGTTTTCGGCCCAGAACACGATAAAAACCGATAAAAGTACGCCGAATCTATTTTCGGAAATTCGGTTTTAACCGAAAAAGGTCAGTTTTTAGGTTCAACATTTTCGATTTAAACCGATAAAAGTACGTCCAATCAATTTTCTAAAATTCAGTTTTAACCGGAAAAGGTCGCTTTGATTTTCCAGTCGTACCGCAGAGCCGTGGCGAAAAATGGAACGACAGTTTCTATCGAAACGTGTCCGAATGTATGGGATACACGGGTGCCATCACGACATCTTGGTTTAATGTGCGCATCATCGATCGGAACGTGAAGTCCGAAATGCCCCATGACTTCGCCATGTACGAGCGTGTTTTCAAACTCTTTGTAAGGAAGACGGACTTGGTGCAAGCTCTGCATGTTGTGCTGAGCTTCAAAACGCCGCACCGTGTCTCTTTTGGGGGTCACAATTGGTTGATTGGCCGATTTTGGCACAAACAGCGCTTGATCTCCTAAGCCTGCCAGTGTCCAGTGTTATCGTTGAGAGGGCATTCTCGAAGCTCAGGGTCATATTAAAAGGAAAGAAAAAGTGCGGATCAACGAGGAGAAGCCGGGAAAGCACATGTGTGTGCGTACTATAATAAGATCACGTAATCCTGATGTACAGAAGGTGAAGTTCCATGTTTTTTTGGGCATAGGCTTCATATCTGACTTGTTTGAACTTCTGCGTGTTTTTCTTGTTTCTTTTACATGTTGCACACATTCGCCAAATAAGGTGTCCATTTCTTTTTCAATGTATCTGTGCCGTTATTCTTTGAGTGATCACAAATATCAGAGCTACAAGGATCATCTGATCCGGTGTCCGTTAGTGTTTATTTTATATTCGCCGAAAAAAGCCGATAAACTTTTTTGGACATAAATATACGCCGAAAAAAACCGAAAATTGAATTTTAAAATAAACACCGAAAATAGTACGCCGAATTTTGGAAAAATAGAAACCGAAAACGCGGAACCCTAGTTATAACCCATTCCACACACACACACAAAATATGATTGCCTCTCAACGACTCACAGTGCACTTTTTAAATATTTTGGAAAATGGGAGATTTCAAGTTTCGTTCTTGTTCATCAAACATAAGAAATCAAGTTTTATTTTTAAATTTTCACCTGGAAAATTTTTTTCTTTAATATTTTTGTACTTGTTACACAATTATTTAGTTCAGAAAACGTATATGCAAGGACGCTTGCCTAACTTTTTTTTCAACAATTCAGATAAAAGCACATTGCACGCTTGAAGATATGGTATAGCGCAGTTGTGAAGGTCAAAATCAGGCAAAACTATTCGCGAAAGCAAACCGGTGGCGTCACGCATTTTTTGTTTAGAAAAATGCAATAAATGTCATATTAAGGCAAAAGCTTTACTTGGCTCATTACGCGGAAAAGCGCTCGTCGTTTCGCCCGAAAGATGGCCATGAAAATGCATCATCAAGCACGCACCACTCAATCGTACACAAAGACGACGCCGTCCTTGGTATCGTCTTTGAGGTTGTCCTGGAGGTCGTCCTAGACGTCATCCTCTAGGCGTCGTCCTTGAGGTCGTCCTAGAGGTCATCCTAGCACATCGTTCTCTAGACGACGTTCTCGACGTGGTCCTGAGGTCGTCCTAGACGTTGTCCTAGAAGTCATCCAAGAAGTCCTAGACGTCGTCTTCGAGGTCGTCCCTAGACGTTGTCCTATAAGTCATCCAAGAAGTCCTAGACGTCGTCCTTGAGGTCGTCCTAGACGTTGTCCTAGAGGTCATCCAAGAAGTCCTAGACGTCGTCCTTGAGGTCGTCCTAGACGTTGTCCTAGAAGTCATCCAAGAAGTCCTAGACGTCGTCCTTGAGGTCGTCCTAGACGTTGTCCTAGAAGTCATCCTAGAAGTCCAGACGTCGTCCTTGAGGTCGTCCTAGACGTCCTAGAAGTCATCAGAAGTCCTAGACGTCGTCCTTGAGGTCGTCCTAGACGTTGTCCTAGAAGTCATCCTAGAAGTCCTAGACGTCGTCTTTGAGGTCGTCCTAGACGTTGTCCTAGAAGTCATCCTAGAAGTCCTAGACGTCGTCCTTGAGGTCGTCCTAGACGTTGTCCTAGAAGTCATCCAAGAAGTCCTAGACGTCGTCCTTGGAGGTCGTCCTAGACGTTGTCCTAGAAGTCATCCTAGAAGTCCCTAGACGTCGTCCTTGAGGTCGTCCTAGACGTTGTCCTAGAAGTCATCCTAGAAGTCCTAGACGTCGTCCTTGAGGTCGTCCTAGACGTTGTCCTAGAAGTCATCCAAGAAGTCCTAGATGTCGTCCTTGAGGTCGTCCTAGACGTTGTCCTAGAAGTCATCCAAGAAGTCCTAGACGTCGTCTTTGAGGTCGTCCTAGACGTTGTCCTAGAAGTCATCCAAGAAGTCCTAGACGTCGTCCTTGAGGTCGTCCTAGACGTCTGTCCTAGAAGTCATCCTAGAAGTCCTAGACGTCGTCCTTGAGGTCGTCCTAGACGTTGTCCTAGAAGTCATCCAAGAAGTCCTAGACGTCGTCCTTGAGGTCGTCCCAGACGTTGTCTAGAAGTCATCCAAGAGTATGTCCTAGAACGTTGTCCTTGAGGATCGTCCTAGACGTTGTCCTAGAAGTCATCCTAGAAGTCCTAGACGTCGTCCTTGAGGTCGTCCCAGACGTTGTCCTAGAAGTCATCCAAGAAGTCCTAGACGTCGTCCTTGAGGTCGTCCTAGACGTTGTCCCATAAGTCATCCAAGAAGTCCTAGACGTCGTCCTTGAGGTCGTCCTAGACGTTGTCCTAGAAGTCATCCTAGAAGTCCTAGACGTCGTCTTTGAGGTCGTCCTAGACGTTGTCCTAGAAGTCATCCAAGAAGTCCTAGACGTCGTCCTTGAGGTCGTCCTAGACGTTGTCCCAGAAGTCATCCAAGAAGTCCTAGACGTCGTCCTTGAGGTCGTCCTAGACGTTGTCCTAGAAGTCATCCAGAAGTCCTAGACGTCGTCCTTGAGGTCGTCCTAGACGTTGTCCTAGAAGTCATCCAAGAAGTCCTAGACGTCGTCTTTGAGGTCGTCCCAGACGTTGTCCTAGAAGTCATCCTAGAAGTCCTAGACGTCGTCTTTGAGGTCGTCCTAGACGTTGTCCCAGAAGTCATCCAAGAAGTCCTAGACGTCGTCCTTGAGGTCGTCCTAGACGCTGTCCTAGAAGTCATCCAAGAAGTCCTAGACGTCGTCCTTGAGGTCGTCCTCAGACGTTGTCCTAGAAGTCATCCAAGAAGTCCTAGACGTCGTCTTTGAGGTCGTCCTGTAGACGTTGTCCTAGAAGTCATCCAAGAAGTCCTAGACGTCGTCCTTTGAGGTCGTCCTAGACGTTGTCCTAGAAGTCATCCAAGAAGTCCTAGACGTCGTCCTTGAGGTCGTCCTAGACGTTGTCCTAGAAGTCATCCTAGAAGTCCTAGACGTCGTCCTTGAGGTCGTCCTAGACGTGTTGTCCTAGAAGTCATCCAAGAAGTCCTAGAACGTCGTCCTTGAGGTCGTCCTAGACGTTGTAATAGAAGTCATCCAAGAAGTCCTAGACGTCGTCCTTGAGGTCGTCCTAGACGTTGTCCTCGAAGTCATCCTAGAAGTCCTAGACGTCGTCCTTGAGGTCAGTCCTAGACGTTGTCCTAGAAGTCATCCAAGAAGTCCGAGACGTCGTCCTTGAGGTCGTCCTAGACGTTGTCACAGAAGTCATCCTAAGAAGTCCTAGACGTCGTCCTTGAGGTCGTCCTAGACGTTGTCCTAGAGGTCATCCTAGAAGTCCTAGACGTCGTCCTTGAGGTCGTCCTAGACGTTGTCCCTAGAAGTCATCCAAGAAGTCCTAGACGTCGTCCTTGAGGTCGTCCTAGACGTTGTCCTAGAGTGTCATCCTAGAAGTCCTAGACGTCGTCCTTGGTCGTCCTAGACGTTGTCCTAGAAGTCATCCCAGAAGTCCTAGACGTCGTCCTTGAGGTCGTCCTCTTGTGACGTTGTCCTAGAAGTCATCCTAGAAGCCTCTAGACGTCGTCTTTGAGGTCGTCCTAGACGTTGTCCTAGAAGTCATCCAAGAAGTCCCCTGGAGCGTCGTCCTTGAGGTCGTCCTAGGCGTTGGCAATAGAAAGTCCTCCAAGAAGTCCTAGGCGTCGTCCTTGAGGTCGTCCTAGACTATTGTCCTAGAAGCCGTCCAAGAAGTCCTAGACGTCGCCCTTGAGGTCGTCGTAGACGTTGCCATCTGAGAAGTCATCCAAGAAGTCCTAGACGTCGCCCTTGAGGTCGTCGGAGGGATCATCCTCGTCGTGGCCTACACGCCGTCCATGACGTCATCCTCGTCACGTCATCCTAGAGGTCATCCTGGACGCCGTACTTGGCGTCGATCTCAGGGACGTCGTGGAGCTTACGACCGTCCTAAACTTTAATACGTGCTAGAAACATTACTTGGAAACATTTCTCCCACGGGACTAGCATGCTTTCGCCTTCCTGCCATCACGTGCGCAGTCTTGAGCGTGCTCCTGTAATCTTTTCTACATGCACTTCCGCCCATTACTCACCAGATACCGAATTGGGTACCTTGTGAGCATGCCAGCGTTTGTTATGGTATCATGGCTAGGCATTAAACAAGGTAAATCTAGAGACGCCGTAATCGACCCATTAAGTTTTTGGTAGCAATCACTTGCAGCATAAAAAAGCAGGGCGTGGCATATCGTGACTCAAAAAAAATGGAGATGAATGTGAATCTGAAAGTAAGCATTTGCGGACAAGAACTTGGGCCAGCAAACTTAAAGAGAAAGGTACCCGCATCTTGTGCAGTACGACGAACAGACAACTGTCCCGTGCTGCAGCCAGTCAACCGTTCCTTTTATGCACTCGGTCAGTTCTAGAGTGCTTCAAAAACCTCATCATACGATGAGAGCCGAAAATGATCTTGAACTTTTCGGGGCGAGTGAAGCAGCCGCGTGCGTTGCGAACTACGCCGGTCCTTGCGGAAATCCGTATGTTCCTGCTTTCAGCTTCGCGGTTTGGCCCTTCCGGTGTTTTATCGGCTAATGTAGCAATCTCGATGGCCAGTCTGCAAAGCTACAATGAAATGTTCCGGAGACACCACGCCTTGTGTTTCCTCAAAATGTCAGTTACTACTCGTTGAAAATATGTTTACAGTATGCCCCATCACTGCGGAATATATTGGCGGCTGAGAGGTATTTACATTTTACGATAACTCTATAAAATACTTCGAACACTAGTACGCGTTGGTCTGTAGAGAACATGAAGAGCTCGCTGGGACCTTGCGCAACGCGGAAAGTAAGTAAAATATGTAATTATCATCAGAAAAAAAGTCACAGATGTCCAATCGATGATGTCAACTCCATTATCGTGGGGAACTTTCTTGGGAGAAACCAAAGCACCCCTTGACCTTTCACACTGCCGATATCATCCGCCGATACTCAAAACTAAATGTAGTCCATCTGCCCTATCTAACCGGGAGAAAATGGGTGGGACCGCCATGGTGGTACAATTGCCTTGCATTATCCGAGTGCGCTGTACGGTTAGAGAGTACTGCACTTCTCGATCCAGAAAGAGAAGCTTTCCAGTTTCGTTTCTCTATTTCTTGTCCTCGCTACCCTTACGTGCATGTAGCGCTCCCTAGCAAGAAGTAGCATGCGCTTTCTACACTCAAGTCGTAATAATTAAGAATCACGCAACGCTGCTGCGGTGCGTGATCTGGAGTTTGCAAAAGAACATAAAAAACAGTAGTGAAAATATACGACAAAACACCTGAAAATGAAAGTAAACGGTGATATGCAATAAGATTGACCAACTAGACACGATAAAGTCAGTACGGCCAATTATTTCTTGTTTCATGAAGGCAAGCACTAAATGAGTTGATCGTGAAAAAGAAGCCGTAGCATTGGTGGTTACTAGTAAATGCAAGCAATTATACCGTTAATAAAAATATTGAAAAAACCCCCCAAAAAACCCGAATAATTTTATATAAAAGACACGGAAATTCTTCACCGTTAACATCAGCGTAATAGCAAGTAACGCACGGCTCTATTTTCGAGACTTGTGTTTCTAAGATTGACAAAAAACCAACATAATTACGAAATAAAGAAATACAAAATGGGGCAGTTAAATGGTGTCAGGAAACTAGATCCCACAGGAGCGCGTTTCTTTTACCAAAACTCTCGGCAAAGAAAACTACTCGCACTGGACCAACGCTCGCTACGGGACTTGAGAATAAAAGTAGCTGCACATTCCCTACAGTATCAAATTACGAGAAAGTCGAAATTGAGAACGCTGTCCCAATTGGCCGTGTTCAACCACCCATTACCGATCAATCTCTGCACCACTGCCGAAGCACGGATATGTCTGAAACCCCGCAATTTCCCAAATATCCGCGCCAGCAGCGTTTTCGCCGTCCACGCGGCCACGCGCACGGGTTCAGTTTTCCTGGAAGGCTGTAAACCGTTTCACTTTACGATGGACCTTATAAGTCGCTCTGAGTAGGGATGCCGCGAAGTTTCGCAGAACTTGGGAGTTGAAGTCGAACCTCAAGGCTCGGTTGGTGCGGCGCAGCTTCAAACTTTTGTCAAAATTCGACGAAGTTCGTGTTCTTGACAGTGTTTCCCGACTCCTTCTCATTTTAGTTTTTGTGAAACATAATATAGAAGTAGTTTATTTTGCATTTTATAAAAGGATTACCGATGTTTCGGGTATATAAAGCAAATTTATGTAAATTTAAAGCTTTGGTTACTTGGTTATTTTATTCATTTTCTTAAAATACACTTAAAATGTTTGTGCATGCGCACAAAAGTCGAACTTCAGTCCAACTTTTTTTTCTTCAAACTCGCGTTAGAACTCCATTGAAGTCAAACTTGGTCAAACTCGAACCTGCTCAGGTTCGCGACATCCCTAGTTAAGAGCCAACCAAGCTACGCTAACGCCGTGCTTGGGTGACATGCGACCTTCGGGAGGGGTGCAACGACCTTCTGTAGTGGAGGTGGCGCCCCGTAGCTGACGCCAAGAACACCAACCGTCGCCATCTTACTCAGGGCAGAGAACGGATCGACGCAGTTTGTGGAGTAGTACGACATAAGAGGTTTCTGGTATGATGTGTGGCGTTTCATTGGAGGCAACTTTTTGCGAAGCAACTTCAGCCGATCCCGAAGGCGATGATGGGCTCCTGCGTCGCTTACGGCTGCGCAAATCGCGTGAAAACGAACGGTGAAAACGTCAGGAATTACTTTACATCTGTACGTATATGCAGCAAGCACGTTGCAACGAATCTCGTTCATTGCTTACTACTGTATGTGAGCAGGCTTACGGCAGAAGGCTCAATGATGATTATGTGCATTTGAACGGCAAAATCGAGCATCAAACTTTTTTGCATGTAGCAGGTTTCCCAAAGACAACACACGGCATGCTGCGTGGAAGCGTACTGTTCGGTGGGGGAGGGTTGGTAGCTTAAGAATACTGACGTTCTGTGTAAGGTGCTCTTTGAAGATGACTGCTTTGACACAAGATGTCAAACGAGAAGACTTTGACTGGGTAGCATTCCAACTGTGTTTCCTGCAATTCTAGCATACCTCCGTAAAACAGTAAGTATCGTAGTGACTGTAAATGCCTATTTCGTATTTTAGTAAGTTGCATCTAAAACTCGAGACGGTGCGCTTATAACAGCCATGCATTTGCAAAATAAGCACTAGAAACGACTTTGTTTTCGCGAGCTTGATATTTTTGTAATTTCTCAAAGTGCCGGTTTCGGTGATAGTTCACGTGCACGAATTTTCGCGATCGTGAGAGGTATAATATGCATTCATTACGAAAACATTAAATAGGTTGAATGCAACTGGATAACGGGCTGCTTTGATGTAAAAGTAGTTTGAATCTAAATCATTTGAGTGTTTGATAACTGTTTTGTCAAAAAAGTTGTATTTTTTCACTGAGTTTGCTTCTATCAGCAGCCTGCCGGGGAGCAATGGCTCTTTCGACATATTTAGTTAATTTACTTCATTCAGCTCATCATCGTGAGCGTTATGTTTTTTTTGCTCTGTAAGTACTGCAATTAAATAAACAGGCTCAAAAAGAAAATATGAAAGACGGGAGTTTATGTTTACAACCTTATAAAAAAAGGAAACATATTTTGATCCTTCCACTCGGCCTACATGCTTCTCTAATATTTCGGAGGTAACTCTAAAGTTAAAATAAGATATCCGAGAAAAATAAATCCAACGTGTCTTAAAGAACCTTAGAGTCTTTTAAGAAAAAAAGATGAAAGCCGTTTACAACTCCGTGTAACGCCGAATCAGAGCGCAGCTCTTGAGGAGGAGGAGGGAAGAGTACGTGAGGGGAGGGTATACACGAACTCATCTCTGTTACGTCACGGCGCGGTGGTGGCGCGTCGGTCACACTTCCGGTCTGGGGCTGTGGGCGGAAGGCCCCATGTGAGGCGTGTATTCCTGCGTTGTTTTGAAAGGAACCTGACGAAAACATGCATTTTCGTCAAACCGCCGCGACTGGGGCTGTACCGAGAGTCGAGAAAGGTTTGAAAGTCAGTTTTCTGTGCTCAGTTCGTCCGAGAACGTGGATATGTGCCATGAAAAGGGAAAACCAGACGCCGTCGGACCACGATTGCTTGGGCGGGGAGCACTTTGGGTTGAATTCACATATACTTGTGGTCATCAGATATATTTGTTTTGTTGCAACATGAACGCCGGAAAACCGTCAAGTCGTACCGACCACCTGCGGACTACGTTCAGTGCGTCTTCAAGTTCAAGCGGCCGCCTGATCATTCGAACTGTCGTCTGCTCCTTCAAACTCCGTTTGCCCCTCCGTTTCTGCTTTCCGTCTGCTCTTTTAGACGACACCGGCCCGCAGACCAAATGTTGGCCCGGTACTTGCGATAAGAAGTAAGTGCAGGCCTCAAAAGACTTAAGTTTGAAGGTTGGTAAGCAGGCTCGACGTAAACAGTAGGTACAAGGAGATGTTGATTATTGTTACCAGCGGCCATCACCGACTTCTTATGCCTGATTCACTTCGTCCGATTCTGCTTGCGATTTTCAGTATCGACGTCGACCATCTCAGCTACGGTTCACGCTTTTGCAGCCCGAGCGACATCGGGACTGAAAATTGCGAGCGAAATCGCATCATGTGAATCAGGCTTTAACGTACATTCTGCGGCGTCCACGCGGAATGAATCGCCGCCTGTCAGATCATTCACGCGAAGTTTTGCGGTGTAACGAGCCTCGTTAATTTCGCTGACGCCGCTCATGTAGTCAAACATTGCCAGGAAAATGTAGAATCAACAATTCGAAAGCGATAAAGGGCAGGGGTACTCACACTGACGCCGATAACATCGCATTTCAATGGTTTGTTTATGGGCGACGGCGAGCTTGTTGCCCACACCCCTATCGCGCATGCGCGGCGCCGGTGGCGTCCACTAGGGGCGCTCCGGGCGCTCCGGTTTGTTTGTAAACATGAGTTGGTGTATACCCGTCCTTTCTCCTCCTCCCCTCACGGGGGTCACGTGACCTCGAGGGGAGTCACGTGACCTTGGGAGTCACGTGACCTTGGGGAGTCACGTGACCTGGGGGTCACGTGACCTGTGGGGGTCACGTGACCTGGGGGGTCACGTGACCTTACGGTTACGCCGACGGCGACGGCGACGCCGACGGCGACGTTGACGCCGCTCAAGCCGGAAACGGGCGCCTAAGAGGTGCGCTCTAAAAATGGTTCTGTAATTCATGTAATACGCAGCCCCAAAAGCAGCAGAGCACTGCAGGCGCCCCTTCCAGCGCCGCCTCTTTTTTGCCCTGAGTAAGATGGCCGCCGACCGGCAAAACAGGCTTCGCCCGGTCGCATGGGAGAGCGTGGGAGACCGCCACTCCAGAGGTATTATATTACCTCCTTGGCAGCGACGCACGGGGCGCTCAGTCACGTGATACGTCCGCTGCAATAGATTGGCTGGCTAGGTTGGCTCGTAGCGTCCTCTGCGCCTCGTGGTATGGCGAAACGGAGTATAGCGGAGAGGGCTACTAAAGTCCACCTGGCGTGATCTTGCGATCAGGGTGTCCGATGTGACGGTCCCGCGGGAAATCGAGAAAGAAAACATTCGAGCTGGATGGTGGATGCGTGCCAACAGAGCAGTCACCTTGGCGCAGCAGGAAACTTTTGTTTCAGGAAGCACCGCTAAGACCCTGTTAAATCAGCTTCTGTTATCGTTATATTGCCAATTTTTTCAACCATTAAGCTACCTTTCGCTGGGTAATGGTTTAATTGGTGCGCAAATAATAGCGATACTAACACACCAAGGAGTCGCTCGAGGTTCCTACATTAAAGGGACCAACACATTATTCAGTTACATCAGTTAGCTTAAACTTAGTATAAGCTCTTCGTGAGGATAATTACAGGTCATGTATCAGCTTCTGTTGCTTGCTGGAAGGGTCGCACAACACATAATTTGTATAAGGTTTACGCGGCTTCGTCATGCCTTATCCTGAAAAGTTTTTTTTCTCGTTTTTTTTTCTCGCAGATAAATGAACATGATGTCTCAGATTCTGGTATCACCGAATATTCATCGCTTACGACGCTAACAAAAACAAAAAGAAAGAAGTTTGTTTCTCTCAGCGTTGATAACTTGATAACTTGATTTACGTTGTTGGGAAACGTTTATGTAATGTTAACTGCTAAGTACCAAAGCCGTATTTCGAGGCTTCAGTTGGAACACCCCTTGAGATTTTCTGATGGCTGCAAAAAAATGTTTTATTGCATACACTGAAGAAAAAATAATCATGAAAGATTTGAAGCTAACCATGGTGTCAAACCACTTCATGTCAGAATGTGTCAAGCAGACATTAAAAATAATGGCACGCGAACTCAATGCTAGAAAACACATGGTTTTTATGCTAAAATCGAGGCACTCCAGAACGTTCCCAATGGGCCCTAATTTAGTGTAATCCCAACATAAGAGTTTCAATATTGCGTATAGGAGCAAACGCAAGCACTGTGCGTTTGCGGTAGCTTTGCGTTCTTCATGCCGCGCATACCCGTCGTCGCCATGCTTGCGTTTGCTCGTATGCGCAATACTAAAACTCACTGTTTGACGCAAAAATCTAAAAAAGACGAAACAAAAACGATGCTTTTGAGTTGTCAAGGGTAAAAACTTGGGGACGCTTAAGGGTGGCCTTTAAGAGTGGAACGCGATTGTGTCATCGGGCCCCGTTCGCAAAGCCTCTTCGTATAAACCCGCGCTCATCTCCAAGGCGTGCAAGCGTGTGTGCGTGGTCTAGTAGGAAGCGTCACATATCTCGTGACGTCACACGTGAGAAAATCTTCCGCTAAATTTGACGGAAGATTTTCCCGCTAAATATAGCAGCAAAATGTAACCCTCGTGACGTCAATATGACGTCAACAGACGCATGCCGGGATTTTCTGGTCTAGCCGACGCCGACGCCGGATTTTCTGCTACACGAGCTCATAAACGCTATCGCGTTAAAACTGCGCTCCACAGAGCCTACAATACTGATGATGATGATGCGGCTGTTCCCTTTAGATCGGGCGGGCTCGGACAATATTCATGGCCAAGCCTGGGGGCATTTGCGTGTTATTGCTCTCTAGGGCAGATCTTAATCCACCAGTCCTCTAATCGTCTCATTGTTGCCTTTACAGAAGGCTTATGCGGGCTACTCGAGGCCGTAGTCTCGTCTGAGGCAGGCCTCTACTAATGGCTGCGATGAACATGTAGTCTGCAGTATTTTATCGGGTAAGTCAACGGAAAACGAGAATGTGTGCTTCCCCGCACAGTTCTTTCTCGACATCTTGCAGTGTCGATGGCAATGAAGATGCAACCAGTCAGAACGAAGTGCCAACCCGCATAGACGCCTTGATAAAGTTCTATACATCAAAGGGTTTTGAAGCCGATTGAGTGCTACAAATATATTAAATGGGCGCGAGTTAGAAATCAACGCTTACACAGCTCTCGCATCCAATTCCTGCTTCGCCTCGCGCTAACGTTTCGAATGTATAGAGCTCAAATCATCTGCTTACGAGCATCTTCAACTTCTCTCTTCATCAGTAAACTGAAGGCCGCCACTGGTACGGCACATATGCCTTTTTTCAGATGATTAAATTCATCAAATTGGCCAGAATCAATTTCGGAAGGGGACTATTGTATGAAGACACAATCATCTAAGGCCGAAAACTGGCCTAAGTTTTCCATTGATAACTTTAGAAAAAGACTTCGAATTTTTAATCAGATATATCATATTACGAAAAATTGGCATCTTATCCAAAGTCCTAGTATTAGATTAGAACAGACTCTAAACGTTCCGTAATGCGTCGTATATTATGCACTGCATGCAACAGTGTTTCTTTTTCTCTGAAGATTACCAGTAGAGTTTAGATATGACATGGTTAGTTCGAGGGTACCACCACTTGAGTTAATATATAAGTTGCAAGTCCTTTTTATAGATTGGCATACGGGCGTCACTGTTTTTTTCTACAACGACATCTTTGTCGCACATTTTGTTGAATATTTATTTCCGCGCATCTATAGGTTTATTTTGGGGGCCTCGGAAAACGCATGGTCTGATGCAGGACGTGAGAACCAGCCACGCTCCTACTCATATCTAGATATGAATTCAAGAATCTGGGCCAACGTTAGGGATAAGCAAAATGTTTAGAGCAAAAAGCTTGTAGTCGCAAAATTTCGTTCCATAGCAGAGTACAGAGTCACCTATTTGTTTCATGAACGCCACTATTTGGCTTCCTCTTTGATTGACATTGAGAATCCCGAGATGGTACTCATTTAAATTAAGAGGTGCCCGTGTCACAACACAAGTGTAGGGTAAGTGCCGTAGTCTGTACCGGACCCTTCATTTTGTCCCGAATGACAGACAGAGAGACGGTAAATGCAGTAGAAAACTAGGAATTTAATGGGGTGAACTTGTGCCCTAAAACAAATCCAGACGTTCAGGCGTCGCGGGAGTTGAAGGCGACGTGAGAGCTGAATTGATTTCTGACGAAAGACTGCCTCTGCACGGCGCGGCAAAGCCTGCCACATTAAACCTTGATTGTTCTGAAACTATACATTGTGCGCATGAATAAACCAGGATTCTCAAATATTCTAGAATCTTCTATCAACTAATGGAAAGATAAGACCAACAGGCGATGGCAGGGATCAAACACCGGCCGCCTGTGTAGGAGCCAAGCACCCTGCCGACTTAGCTATGCCCACTTTTGCTTTCTCCTTTATTGACTTAGCTGCATCGACTTAGCTACGGAGGCAGCAATATTTCATTTTTGTTCACCATACAATTCATAATCCAGTCTCACTCTTGTCGTTTTTTTCTCACTTGCTCCTCTTATTATGTAATAGATGAGTCATTTTTGTTTTGTCTGCGTGGTGCCATCAGTCTAGCCGATTATATCTTAGGCGTTCCTGCCTTAGATCAAACGCATTCGTTTCTCTTATGAGCAACCCTTTACCTATTCAGCATGTACAATTGCGCCAGCTACGCCGATCTAACCACTTTGCCCACGGTCACTTTGGTAATCACGACTTGACATGCAACCGATCGACAACAGTGGCTCTTAGGTGTCAATTTTCACGCGGTCTAGTCAGCCGCACCTGTATTGATAGTAGTCTTTAGGCAAATAAGAAAATGGTGGATAACTAAGACATGTACTCCGTATGAACGACCTAAAATCATGGCACTGCTGGGATGCATGGTTGGAACCACCACCTCTGGCAAAAAGCGAACCTAAAGAGCCGTAGTTTCCTCTCTCTCTCTATATATATATATCTATATATATATATCAGTCGCGGCTTTTCCCTCAAATTTTCGCCGGTGCGTCCTGTGGAACGGTGAGGCTTATATGCATTTTTGTCTCTCACATATACAAGCATGAATCCTTACTCTGCAAAATGGAGGCTGTATAGACATTTACGAAAGACGAAGAACGGAAACACGCCCCGATGGCCCGCTCTTTCAGCGGTGCAGAGACGGTCAGAAACATGGTGGCAAAGCGACTCCGCCGACAGTACAAAAAGGGGCGACTCGTATATGAAATTTTTTGTAGGTCGTTTACAAGTTCCGTCGGCTGTTACTTATACAAAGATGCGATTTAGAGACCACAAAATACGCTGCATCTGCACGTTTTTTAATAAGTGCACCTCCCGAATTGTTCAAGTATGCTGCAGTATACTGTAATATATGCCATATATGTTTAACGCGCTTTTAATGTACGCGCCTTTTGATGCGCTGCATACGTAATTTGAGCTCTGGAATAAAAGACGTAAGCTGAAAGGACTGAACAACCACCGAGATATATTAGTGGATCCGCATCGACATGACAAGTTTAATTAGTGCAAGAGATAAAATACAGGCGAGAGTGGACAGCCACTATGATAGATCGTGCTTCGTCAATGTTCCTTGAAGCATTTCAGTCAATGCACCTCGCCTCACTATAATTTGATGCTGCTTGCCGGGAGGGGAGTTACTAACCAATAACTCGCGCCAACACGAACTTTTTTTTTTTTTTTGCGAGGGGAGCGGGGGGGAGGGGGGCGGATTGAGCCTGTTGACACATGCAGCGAAGAGCTACTAGCATAGCGCTGACCTCGCACTCAGAGCCGTATATGTAGAGAGTTTGGCCATTCGTTGGGAAGTATAGGAGACAAACGAGGAGGCGCCATTGGCCGAAAGCGGGCTGGGCGTGTTCCAGGGCGTCTTCAGAAATTCGAATGTGACCAACCAGTAGCCGGAAATAATACCCTGGCGGTGGTCGCGAAAAACAAACCTGATAACTGCATTGGAGTGACTCTCGGTGACCGAAAATATGGTACACGTAATGTGTCAGTCACGCTCATCCAAAATGATGGTGGAAGAGTGGGACTAGCGGAACGATCGACATAATCCGTACGCCAAGCGCCGAGGGCCGGGATTCTGCCGTCCGAGCGGTCACACTCTGTCCGTGCAAAACAGAGTTGAGCGGCGCATTCGTTTCTTACATCTTTCTGCATGATCATGATCAAAACAACAAGTGCACCCTATTTTCATCCACAAAGAGTTACTACACTTCACTCTTACGCGCCTATTAAAACCATTTACGAACATAGACCTTTGATCAGAACTGTTTCTCGCTACCACCGCTAGAGGATTCTTTTCGGCTTCTGGTTGGTCAAGAGAGCATGCCAAGCCCCCTTTCCGAGTCTGCCGCACGCCCTGGCTCTGCCCGCGCCTCCCATTGACCAAACTCTCTACATATACGGCTCTGCTCGCACTAAGCGCGTGCTGAAGGAAACGTTCACAAGCTTTGCAACGCACCGTTAAAACTGTTGCTCTTGGCAGACGATAAGTAGCTGACGACACGTGGGCAGCGCCACACGGCTCTGGGCAGCGCTACATCAGCGCTTCGCTGCATGTGAGAGCCGACCTTTATGCCAGCGCCGGCTAAGCGATCGTAAGCGCCGAGAAACTAAGGGAGAGGAACAGAAGAGAGCGGGCGCCGACATCGAAACGCCGAGCTCTGATTGGAATGATTAGTGGGTAGACGCAAAGTTAGATGGCCTTGTCTCCACTGCACTCGTCACAGAGGTTCGAATGCGAGAGCCAAACGCCGGATGTGGGCGTTCCGCGTCCTGACGCGTTCGACGATTGCAGTGGAGACAAAGGCAGCTAGCTTTAGGTCTACCCACTAAGCATTCCAATCAGAGCTCGGTGTTC
Organism: Ixodes ricinus; assembly: GCA_037355805.1. Lineage (NCBI taxonomy): Eukaryota > Metazoa > Arthropoda > Arachnida > Ixodida > Ixodidae > Ixodes > Ixodes ricinus. Next base: position 36,711 of record JAZHYW010007529.1, read on the forward strand.
TGACGTCCCCGCGCGCTCTCGTCTCCTCCCCTCCCCTGAGTTTCTCGGCGCCTAGTGGAAACAGATGTCACCACGAATTAAATAGCGGAGTTATGCCTATAGTCACTGACGGGGTAGAACGGCAGGGAGAAATTTCAGTTGTTCCGCCTCCAGCACAAGCTTCGTACCGTCGAAAACGCTTCAGCGTGTCGTACAGCTCGAGCAGGCGCGCGTCGCCAAAGCACGCCGGAGGATGACATTGAACGCTTTCTGGAGACATTGTGTTTGAAGGCACGCCCTGCCGTTCTCATTCTCCCCCTGACCATACGCAACACCTCCTAGACCATGGAAGGCCTTAGCGCTTGCGACTCGGGATTCATAGATGGCGGAGAGGGAAGGCCATGGTATGGTGGCCCCGGTGGCTGGTGGCAGTGGCCGAAACCGCTACCGGCGCCCCCATCGGGGAATTCCGTTCTACGTTGAGGGCGCCGTGCAAGAACATCCTTCAACGCCGTTCCTATGGTTGATCTATTCGTTAACAATGACTTCTCGGTGTTTGCGAAGATGGACACATGAGGGAGCACGTGCCGGGATATGTTGATTTTAGTCGAAACATTTGTGCTGTCGTCCAACTGTTGTGTTTGTGCTTTAACACCAATTCGACTTGCAGTGCACGTGGTGTGTCTTTGTGTCAGGAATGTTTTGTATGGATGCACAGGATGACTTTATATGCAACATTTGTAGGTGAGATATGCCATAATTTTAGCTTCATTTGTCGTGTAGATGCAAATAGCTCTTAACAAGAAGCTCTCTGAACTCCTTGTATTCACTCACAGAATTTATTTCCGAGGTTGCGTTGTTGCCCACACTTACTTAAAATTAAGTTCCATTTGAAATCGCTGTTTTATAACCGGAGTAATGTATAGAGTCTTTGTCGAACTGATTGCTGCCAAACACAGATAAATTGGTGTGATATGACTTGTATACAAGCCAAGGGAATACATTTGCCACGCCACTGTATCTACAACCTAGTTTTCATGACTACATTACTGGCTAATCAAGAATCTTCGTGCTTGGTTGCAGGCGTGGGACGAAGGACACAACCGTTTTATCCTTTTAATGTGGCGGCGTAGCTCAAAAACCTTTATTTGAAGATAAATCTCCGAACCTTGAATTGGAATATATATAACAAGAGTTCAGGTAATAAACCCGCTCTGAAATTGAGTATCATATGGTGGCTCAAATAGCAGCTTACCTTTTGACGTACTAATTGGGGTGATTGACCTGCAGTCTGCCGTTTTTTGCCGGGCACCATCAATTTCGCTAGCCAACAGCAGTCTAAAATGTACTAATTACCTTACAATTCTTTCTGGATCTCTCAGTTTCGTTGGTGATAATATGCAAGCGGTACGAACAAAGCACCAACTCATATTGACACCGTGATAAACTTTTATGCATCAAAGGGTTTTAAAGATGATTGTGTTTCTCCAAACAACTGACTGGACCCTAATTAGAATGAACGCTTACGCAGCTTCTTGTATCCAATTCCTGCTTTGCATCGTACTCACGTTTCGAATGTATAGGCCTTGCATAATGAACTTCGGAGCATCTTCAACGTCTTGAAGTATGTGAATGTTTATGCAGTCGGACGTTAGCCTGCTTTAGTGGGCGTCTGGTGTCTCAGTTGTAGATGCGCAATTTAGCCAGTGCAGTACAACCGCTAGGCTGTGGTCTTTAACTTGCACCATGCAGTAGTGATACACGACTACACGCCGGTACGATGCTCATCCAGATCGAAACGGGCAGGGGTGGGGATAGAGCCCAGGACCCCTGGGTTCTGCAGGACGAGGTTTTGCTTCAGGTGCTCCAAGTTGGTGAGTGCTAGCCGACTCGGCCACCGATCTCCCTTAGTAACCAGAAAGTCGCCATTAGTACGACACATATGTCATTCCTCAGATTATGATAATGATAAAAGTAGCCAGACTGAAGTTTGGAAAGGGTCTATACTAGTTTAAAAAAGAGGTAAATTCCCTTTCAGAATAAGTTTAAATCCTTGTATAAATTTCTTTCGTCAACAATAGCTCTAGGCCAAAAAGAACATATAAACACTATACATCTTAAAACCTGAGACTGTGGTTGGAAAAGTTGAAGGTATTTAGGAGAGGCAACAAGAAAAAGAAGAGGCAAGGTCTCAAACTCAGCTAAAATCTTTATTGCGTTCGCGTCTTATATACTCCGCTTCCAATGACGTCACCAACGTTGACTCCCAACCGTCACAGTTCAAACCACCAGACCCGAAACCGAGGACAAAGCAACAAGCGGACAACTTTATACAATGGCTTATACCTGACCTTAATCTTCGCTAACATCAATGTACCAGTTACAAAAGGACCGAAGGTTTACGGCACCCTCCACAAAATTTGATAAGAACTACATCACAAAAAGCAAACTACCGTTCAGAACCTCTTTATACAAACAAAAGACAAAGAAAACCAGGAAGTCCAAAACGATAACGACGCCTCGAAAGGATCGCTCAAACCAGGATACTAAGGTTCATTGCTTTGTTCAGCATAGAAGGCCGCTTTTACAACCGCAAAAAACGCTTCGCTTCGTTCCCAACCTGCAAAGACGCCTGGCTGATGCAATTACCCGACGTCTTAATACAAACAGTTTCCTGAACAACACGTTTCATGTCATCTTTCTCTTTACATATTACCTCCGTTTTTGACCAAACAGCCTTACAACCGCGACATTCCTGTAAGTGCCTAGCTAACTCGGAGTTTGAAGCATTGTTCCGGACATTCCTTTTATGTTCAGTGAGCCTATCATTTAAACACCTCGAAGTTTGTCCCACATACTTAAAGCCACACTCCAATGGTATTTCATATACCACTGACCCTTCACACGGAACCGATTTATCGCGGTGCTCCTTCTGGCACTTTTTTTGTCCTGATTCAAAGGGTGTAAGATGGCAAAGCTTAAAATCCGCAGTACACACAGTTTCTATACCAAACTTCTTCGCGCTTGCCTTCAAATTGTGCGAGATGTCGTGGAAGTACGGAATTACTGCTCGTCGGCTGTTTAAGACCTGCTTGTTTTGTTTGCCTGTGAGTTGAATAGTAAGCTGTCGTCTTATAAAAGTGTCCTCATAACCTGCATTCTGTAGTCTTGTCCATTGTCTCTTCAAAGCTTGGCTCAAAAAATGAGTGCATGATTTTGACAACGCGTTCCCAATTAGCGACTTTGCGATTCCCGCTTTAACGTTTTTCGAATGACAACTCTGTTTAGGGAGGATCGGTTTCACCGTTTCCTTGCCATATTCCCAACAAAGCCCGTTGCTTATCTGAATCCGTAAGTCCAAAAATTCTAGTACATCATCTTTCGGTGTCTCTACTGTAAACTGCAACTCCGGGGCCGTTGCCTTTACTAACGCTTCAATAGCTTCCGATAAGCCTTCTTTAAATGTGCACACAATGATATCATCGACATACCTTCTGACGAAGCACATCTCTGCGGTTAACTCACTCGTTTTTTGGACAGCGCTGCATCTAAGGAGTTGAGGTAAATCTCCGCTTGGCGGAACTAGATGCAGAGGTTGCCACTTTTGGTTTATCGCTACGGAAGAACTACATCGACCCGGCGGAGTTCAAGCATCTGTCACTGAGTGGCATGTCCTGGAGATCGAAGAAAAGGATCCTGAGGGCCTACAGAGAAGGAGCCACCAGGAGGATACAAGAACTACGAGGAGCGTGTGACAGACTGTGGATCCAGCTTTTGGGAGAGGACTACAAGTTACACAGGGACTTCCAACACTGGGAGAACATCAGGAAAGCCCAGTTTCACCGGCTATGGTATGTGAAAAGAACGCATGTATTGAACGCGGTTAAGTTGATGAAATTGCGTCAAGAGATCAGTCCGAGAGTTTGGCGCCAGACCGATAAGGAGGCCGAAACCCAGTTACGGGTGGTCAATCCGTTCAACGTACAATTGTCAGAAAAAACGGAGTGTTTTTTAGCTAAAGGACCAAAGTTTTGCCCTAATATCAAACCATCTAGAGTTGATGTGTTTTCTGCTGTTCAAAAGGTTGCGCGGGTGATAAGTTTTGATGAAAGAACGACTTTTATTGATCAGACTTTAGGAAGACTGGAGAGCATTATGGGCGATGGGTACCCAAAAGAGAAAAGGAATTTTAGAGATGTGGTCACGGTGAAGAAGGAATTGGAGTCAAAATTATTGAAGTTGCTTCAAACGGACAAATCAGGGAGGTTTGGTGTATTACCGTTGCAGAATTTTCAGAAGAAGGCGGACAATGCATTAGGGTTGTTGTTCCACGAATGGGATGGTAACATGGCAAAACTAAGGAAGGGGGTTTGTGCGGTTTTAAAGGAGGAGAACAAGGACGAAGTGGTAAAGAATATAATGAGTCAGTCTAGGATGGGCTTATGTTTAAAGTTTTTTCTAAAAGACCATAAAGTGGAGATGCCCCTTCGAGTGGTAATAAATGAAAACGGAACGTGGCAAAAGGTTGTTTCAAAGTTTTTACAGCAAGGGCTAGAATACGTCAGGCTTGAAAACTCACTCTCACTAAAAAACTCGGAAGAACTAGTAAACATTTTGGACACTAATCATGGGAGGAAATGCGCACTGTTCTCAATGGATATAAAAGATCTTTATTACTCGCTGGAGAAAAAAGATTGATGAGCGCGGTGAGAGATGCGTTAGAATTAAATCTAGTCAGGTTTCAGTCCGGTTCGGGGGTGTCAATTGAAGGGTTCCTCGCGGTGCTAGATTTTTATTTGCAATCAACAGTCATTGAGTACAACGCTTGCAAATATGTCCAGAAGGAAGGCGTATGTATAGGTTCGTCAGTCGCACCTATTTTAGCGGAGATTTACCTCAACTCCTTAGATGCAGCGCTGTCCAAAAAAACGAGTGAGTTAACCGCAGAGATGTGCTTCGTCAGAAGGTATGTCGATGATATCATTGTGTGCACATTTAAAGAAGGCTTATCGGAAGCTATTGAAGCGTTAGTAAAGGCAACGGCCCCGGAGTTGCAGTTTACAGTAGAGACACCGAAAGATGATGTACTAGAATTTTTGGACTTACGGATTCAGATAAGCAACGGGCTTTGTTGGGAATATGGCAAGGAAACGGTGAAACCGATCCTCCCTAAACAGAGTTGTCATTCGAAAAACGTTAAAGCGGGAATCGCAAAGTCGCTAATTGGGAACGCGTTGTCAAAATCATGCACTCATTTTTTGAGCCAAGCTTTGAAGAGACAATGGACAAGACTACAGAATGCAGGTTATGAGGACACTTTTATAAGACGACAGCTTACTATTCAACTCACAGGCAAACAAAACAAGCAGGTCTTAAACAGCCGACGAGCAGTAATTCCGTACTTCCACGACATCTCGCACAATTTGAAGGCAAGCGCGAAGAAGTTTGGTATAGAAACTGTGTGTACTGCGGATTTTAAGCTTTGCCATCTTACACCCTTTGAATCAGGACAAAAAAAGTGCCAGAAGGAGCACCGCGATAAATCGGTTCCGTGTGAAGGGTCAGTGGTATATGAAATACCATTGGAGTGTGGCTTTAAGTATGTGGGACAAACTTCGAGGTGTTTAAATGATAGGCTCACTGAACATAAAAGGAATGTCCGGAACAATGCTTCAAACTCCGAGTTAGCTAGGCACTTACAGGAATGTCGCGGTTGTAAGGCTGTTTGGTCAAAAACGGAGGTAATATGTAAAGAGAAAGATGACATGAAACGTGTTGTTCAGGAAACTGTTTGTATTAAGACGTCGGGTAATTGCATCAGCCAGGCGTCTTTGCAGGTTGGGAACGAAGCGAAGCGTTTTTGCGGTTGTAAAAGCGGCCTTCTATGCTGAACAAAGCAATGAACCTTAGTATCCTGGTTTGAGCGATCCTTTCGAGGCGTCGTTATCGTTTTGGACTTCCTGGTTTTCTTTGTCTTTTGTTTGTATAAAGAGGTTCTGAACGGTAGTTTGCTTTTTGTGATGTAGTTCTTATCAAATTTTGTGGAGGGTGCCGTAAACCTTCGGTCCTTTTGTAACTGGTACATTGATGTTAGCGAAGATTAAGGTCAGGTATAAGCCATTGTATAAAGTTGTCCGCTTGTTGCTTTGTCCTCGGTTTCGGGTCTGGTGGTTTGAACTGTGACGGTTGGGAGTCAACGTTGGTGACGTCATTGGAAGCGGAGTATATAAGACGCGAACGCAATAAAGATTTTAGCTGAGTTTGAGACCTTGCCTCTTCTTTTTCTTGTTGCCTCTCCTAAATACCTTCAACTTTTCCAACCACAGTCTCAGGTTTTAAGATGTATACTATTCACCAGCTCGCCTGCACACTGACCGTCTTTTCGTTAATATAAACACTAGTTTGTGCTGTTATATACACTATTGTGTTAGTTTCAGGCAAAAATGGAGTTATTACATGCGTTTACATCGCAACCACGTTGGTACCGTGATGGGTAATGCCATTATCAATTATTCTTTATCATGCAATTTATGGCAAGTATACAAGTATACTTGAATATAATCTATCTTGCTGGGACCACTAGATCATTCAAAATGTCGTGCTTCAAAGTAAACCCTATCTATTTCGAGACGTTGTTATACACCTACTCTGTTCTTGCATTTTACATCAATGATTTTATGCAACAATCATTGTTGAATCTAAGAAAATCAGTTTCCTAAGCCAAATGTTGTGCACAGTTTTCATTTTAGGAAACGAACGCGCCTGCAACAATAATAACTCGTTGCTGTAACGGTAAATCCAGCCGTGTTGCCTTCTCTTCCGCCCTCTAGCGCGGAAATGATGGCCTTCTCTTTCGGCCATGCGGAAAGAACGTTGAGGCCTTCCTATACTCTGCTTCACGGTAACGTGGCGAACTGTGGATGCTGCTGCCCCCGCGACCCGATAAGAGCGCCGGAGCAAGACACACGATAACACCCCATGCTCTAGGCCACGGGCGCCATGTTACCGAAATAGCAACTGTGCCGTCCGTGACGAAAAGTATTTCTTGGCTTCTTTTTGTTTTAACAGCTGTTGAACTCGCGCCATTCTATCTCTATCGAGAATATATGAAAAATAAACAGTAAGTATTGACAAATTTTTGAGTTTCAATTATATTTAAACCAAAAAAACTAACCGCACACCCTATCTGGTCTTAATGTTTTTTCCTTCTAGTGCAGTGGACGTTGGTGATCGTAGTCGCGTGTAATCGACCGTTTCCGCCCAAAACATCGCACTGGGCTCTGGCATCGGCACCCGTCAGATTCGCGGGTAAATCTAGCGTATGGCTGTCTCATGAACTTATCCCGAAAAGCTCGTTATCCTAGCGGACGGAAATGCTGCGGAGGTTGACGTTCATCTGAAGTTGGTTAGTTTCGCAGCAGACGACTCTTGGCCAGCAGACGACGGCCAGTTTCTCCGGTCCTCGCATTTGGCGCAGTGACACACACGGCCGTGGCGTAGTGTCGCGTGCCTCGCTCTGACGCTCTTATTGGGTTTCAGGGGCCTTAGCCTCCACAGTTCGCTGAGTTATCGTGAAGCGGAGTATGGTTTAGGAGGTGTTGCTATGCGCCGAGAAAGTGAGGGAGAGGAGGAGAGGAGACCGCGCGGGGGCGCCAGAACGCCGAGCTCTGATTCGAATGGTTAGTGCGTAGACCTAAAGCTAGGAGCCTTTATCTCCAGTTCACTCGTCAAACGCGTTGGAATGAAAGAGCCGAACACTAGACGCTTTAGTTCCGCGTTTTACCGCGTTCGTCAAGTGCAGTGGAAACAAAGGCTAAATTTCTGTCCCCTGCGCTGCTTGAACGCGTTCGAATGCGAACGTCAAACAAAGGACGCCAGCGTTCCGCGTTCCAGCTCGTTCAAAGAGTGCAGTTGAGGAAAATGCTGCTAGCTTTAGGTCTACCCATTACCCGTTCCAACCAGTGCTTTGCGTTCTGGCGTCCACGTGCTTTCTCCGTCGTCTCTTCTCCATTACTTTCTCGGCGCAGTGCTTTAACACTCTAAGATAGGTTTGGCATGTCGTGGTGTTTCCTTGCATTCTGAAGGCTATGAGTGATGGAACTCTATTCAATTCGAACCAATATGGGCATACCTCTAGTTCTTTTTTATCATGAGGCTGAGTTCAATAGCAGTTGTCCGCACTCTCGTCCGCATAGTATTCCTCTGGAGGTGCAGTCAGTGGCATCTCTGGATCGTCGCTCGGTCGTCTCAGCTTACGGTGTCCATAACTGCGTCAACTTTAAACTTGTAAATAAATCGCATTTAAATGAATAATAAAAAGCTATAGATGCCGCTGGGAGGCCGGGCGGGCCTTCTCTTTCTTAGAATATTACGTCCTTGCGACAGCAATATGAAGTTTTGGTGGCGCATTGGGTGCTTTAAATAGCACACGACTGGAGCGGTGTTCTCTCTAAGCATTTACGGCTCCTGAAACGGCACGTCAACGTTTCAGTGTGTTTTCAGCAATATGATTCTTTGTAGTCTTACTTAAAAGGATCTCTATATCTTAATTACCTAATCGTAAGCCTGTTATTTTCATCTGTACCAGCGGAATTTCGTTTAAACATTTTGATATTTATGACTAAGACATCAGGTGAGATCCACCACTGACCCCATGTCGACAAGAACGTCTTGTCAAGTCATAAAATAAGTGAAAGCCGTTTACAACTCCGTGTAACGTCGAATTGGAGCGCAGCTCTTGAGGAGGAAAGGAAGAAAGGCTTTTGAAAGAAGAAAGGCTCTTGACGGAAGGGTACTCAGGGGAGGGTATACCCCTCCTCCTCCTCCTCCTCCTCCTCCTCCTCATTCTTCAATCTCCTCCGGGGGGTCACATGACCTCGGGGGAGGGGGTCACGTGACGGGGGGCGCGGTCACGTGACCTAAGGGGTCACGTGACCTCGGGGGCAACGTGACCTCGGGGGCTCACGTGACCTGGGAGTCACGTGACCTGGAGGTCACATGACGTTGGAGGGTCACGTGACCCCCTGAGGTCACGTGACCCCGAGGGGGCTCGCGCGGTGCATTGTGGGACATTTCCCATTATGCACCGCGCGGTTACGCCAACGGGGACGCCGACGGTGACGCCGACGCCGCTGAAGCCGGAAACGGGCGCCTAAGAGCTGCGCTCTAAAAAGTAACTCGGAAACAGACCTCTACTAACGTTTTTCTTTAGTCTTGAAAGCGCCAAGAGTTTACAACATTGCGTCAGTTCATTAGGCACCACTTTGTAGAACCTTGGTGCATGAATTGAAACGTCCTTCACATTCCGTACTTTAAAGGCCTACATTAGATTTCTGGATACAAAGTATAACAGATGAGCCTGTTAGCACGGAAATTCAGGAGTAAACGTTAGTATTGTTTAACGTGGTTGACGGTGTTTGTTTTTCATATTGCATTAAAAACTTGCACTCGCAAAGAATCAATCGCCGGAACCGCCTCTTCCCAGACCTCTTTGTCGCGAGACGTATCGCTCGTACTGGTTCATCGGGCAACGATGAAATTGAGACCTTTGCTCACGTGTCCATTAATGCTTCTCCAATACGTCTTCCAACACACACAGGCGAAGAGTGCAGTTCTCCTTATCTGGAATTTGGTTAGTCTGCATCCTTGTTCCATTCAGTGGTGGTAAGACGGCCCGACCCGGCATCCGGGTTAACATCTGGCCTTAGTGATCTGGTGCAGTCAATTCACGGATACCAGTACCACCTCCGGGCACTATTTTGCACATCCGGTGTAGCAAAAAATGTGCCACTCCATGGCGCCACTCATGTAGGAGGCTTCAATGTTGGAGGAAACAGTCGACTCCACGCTGTCGTTTATTGAATGATAGAGCCATATTTTGACGTTGTTTTTACATCTGGTTGATAAATTTCAGCAGGTAGAGCAATTCATACACCGAAACTTTGAGGGTTGTTGTAGTAACATGTCCTTATTTGAGGGTATGAGGTGCGAGTGGCCCACTTGACGGACGTCATCTAGGACACGTGTTTCGTGCAGCAATAACAAAATAATTAAAATTACTTTTATAGATAAATGAGCGAAACATGCTTAACTACAAATATGAAATTGGAGTTAGAAAGACCCAACTTAGTAAAGTGATCCAGAAATTAGCGGTAAATATAGAATCAAATATTAAGGTTACTTTTGGTGTCGTGTAACCAAGTAATCGGGTTTTATGTTTTCGAGAAAAATAATAATTCCATTTTTAATCGATCACTTTCATGTGTTGTGTCTTAATAGGATATTAAGCTTCCAAACAAATGTTTGACGTGTTGAGCAAACTGTCATCCACTCAGAAAATAATATCCACGGCAGGAGTGAGCTCCTGTTGACCGGCGAATGGTGCCGGCGTATTTGTTGATAAAAAGTAAAAGTCAATACGACGACATGAAAAGAAACGTTGGTGTACGTGCCAGGAGTGATTTCTTTTGTCAGGACGAAAGGCAGAGAGACAGGGGTATAGTCGGATGACAAATTACACCCAACCTGTATCCGGCAGGAAACAGGCATCGGCGATAATCGAATACAAGCGAGGCTATACGACAAGGAACATGAAGCATCCGATCGAGAGTTCGAAATAGCGTTCCGATTGAAGGATACTATTGGCCCTATAATGATATCTGGTGAACCTTAAATTGCCCATTGAACTAGACCTGAGTTGAAAAAGTAAAATGCAGACGCGATAACTTTTAACATGAGGAAGAAGCAGTTTTTTTTTTTGCATGACAGGTTACTTTTTAATTGTAGTGAAGTAAACTCAAATACTTTGATGAGCACCACTAGTTGCGCAGGTGCTTGGGCCACGATGCGCAGTGAAGTGTCTCAGTTAAAAACATTCCTTTCGTTCTTACTTGACTGGCGCGTGAGTGGTGTAAGTGCTGAGTAGTGGACCTCAAAGTGAAAGTGAAGTCTGTTCAAGGCCGCGCTTTTACTTAAATTGGGACCGTTGAGTGTCGTTCAATCGGAATATTGTACCTTCTGCGAGAGGGTAGGCACACATATACGGCCGTATTCATGAACGAGCCTCGACTCGACGCTCCACCTCGACTCACTGGAGTGGAGGAAAGCAGCTCGCCTCCACTCGAGGAGCCATCGGGCTTCAGAGACGCGCCTCGGCGTTTCCTCGGCTGAGGAGCTCCTCGAGAAAGCTTCCTCCACTCGAGGAAACTCGAGGAGACGTGAAAGGCGTCTGGTTACGAGGTTGTAGCAAAAAGTGAAGTTAAAAACGTTATTGTGGTGTGAATTACGAACATATTAGTTCACCTTATTTAAAGGGACACATTTTACTAACATTGAACTGAGAATCTGCAAGATTTCTGCTTCGCAGCGCACATGTTTTCTGCGCTGTAGCCGGTTTTCGGACAAACAGCCACAAGTGTTCTCCAGTCTGGCAACGGCGGCGGCCGCTGTCGGCTGCTATCGGCTTCTCCGTCTCGGGCGGTCCTCTCCGCGTCTCGTCTGTTCTTCGCCGTCTCAATTGGTCTCACCGCCTATCTGCGTCGCTGTCGCCGCCTAGAACGAGTATCTCCTTATCCCTTCCTGATTCTTCAGAGTCCTACTAGAGTGCCTTGCCCTACAACGATGTCGTTCAAAGAAGGTGACAAGAAGGGGCGAGTGGTTTACACGAAGAAGGGGAGCCGCTTCGTGCTACTACTAACAACTCCCCGAAAGAAGCTAAAGTTGACGCATAGAAGAGACTGCTCGAAGTATTACCGCCAGCCGCATGTCCGCCCACGAGTGTTGGGACAACGGTAAATCCAAGTGGAAGAAAACGGACTCCGAGAAGAAGCGGGGCATCCACGCAACAGGTGTGTAATCAATTTCTATATTCGGGCAGTATAACGCAATGCGTTCGCAAAATCACATGACAGGACGTGTGTACTGAATAACTCTGCAGGGGACTTTGCTGTGGCAACCTGCAGCGTCTGCAGGAGCTAGTCAAGCATTTTAATGTCGAGGCCGCAGGTGGGCGTGACAGTGAATTGTCGCTATCTTTGTGGTGCTTCTTGTGCAGACATCAGACAACTTTCGTTTGCGTGTTGTGCTATATCCAAGCGGAAATTACGCAGCGAACATTCCGGTTGCACCACACCACCCTAGCTTGGGGTCCGGCCCCTTTCTTGAGGAGATTAGAGAGGCAACCTGGCGTATCAATAAAACGCGACGCACGAAACTGAAAAGAGTGCACGTTGAAGTTACGTTAAGTAGGAATTTAGATTATGTCAATTAGACCTCCTTGCGTGCTAGTCTTTGAAGAAAAAAAAATCTTGTGCTGGTTTAATTGACTACCAGCTCTCATTTCTTAATTGTAACCTCCTAAGAAATATCATTATGTGAACATGAGATGTGCTGGAGTCCAGTTGTTGACCACTGTCTTTTTTCAGGTGTCCATGTTAGTGTGCAACCGTTGTCATTTATTTGTGAGGTTAACCGGCGCATTGTACCGGCATGATTAAGACGGCATAAATTTAATTTGGGTAGTAGTATATGTTATTGATTTGAAAAATTGTGTGTCCGCAATATGACTGCTGCCGATGATCACATTGAGCTACTCCAGCATTTTCCACACACGTCAAGAAACAGCGCAGGTATGACATCATCTCTTGTTTCGCATTTCATTCTTGCAGTTAAATGTCGAACAACAAATTGTACCGGAGAAGTTGCCGTATGATTTGTTTTTCTTTCTGTGTTGTGCTCTGTACATCTCAACTGACGGATGCTGTCACAGGATGTTCTTCGGCCTCTCGTTGCAGGAGGGGGCACTGGTGTTCCGCCCGCTGTCCAATGAGCCCGTCCCTCCAGCTTGTGGGGACACTAGTGTCCCACATGGCAATGCGGCTGCCATTGGCCGGTGCTTTCAGTGCTGCCAGCCACCATTCCTGAAGCCACGGTGAACGAGCATGATGACTGACATGATGCGAGGTAAAGGCTTTAGATTGCATTTCCTACGTACACATGAAGGTTCGTTGCTAGTAGACCACACAGCTTCTAGTGTTTATTCATAAAAAAATTCTGTCTATGCTCTTCCATTTATTTATTATTTCGATTTTGGCAAACTGTCTCATAGGAACGCTAAAAACTGTGACAATGAGCCGTGTTTTCATGAATGCGACTTGTGGGTTTCAACTTTAGAAATACAGTACCACGTAGAAACACAGTAAATTCTTTGGGTCTGGAAAATGACATGTTTATTGACAAATACGCCACACGTTTGCCCGAGGGCCAACAAGGTCCGAAATAACAGCGCTGTCTCTTTTGACAGTATCACCATTCGGAGTCTGCGCTGTCGTTACTGGCAATATCACTGAAGGTAAAGGGTCAGAGCAAGGAAGGAAGGCTCCGTCAAGTAGAGCCTCCCCCAGCGAGAGTTGCTCCTTGGTCGTTGGTTTTGGCAGTTTTGTATATCCTGTATAGACAGTTCGTGTCATTCACTCTGGCGAGGTTCATTGTCGTTTAATTGGGAAAAACATATTTGTGGCCGAGCGTACAAAGACAAAAATGCTGCAGTAATGCGACTGTAAACCAGCCACAGCATAAGAGTGGTGCAGAAGAGGCACCCTTAAGCAGACTTTCATGTTTACCAACAGTTGGCATTTAACATTCCTGTAGTGGGGTCGTTGTGACAGTTTCTACCAGTTCTGTCGTGTCCTTATCTTGTTTGTAGCACTCATGGCATCAATGTGTTGTGCTTGCCCAGATTCGCCTGCCTCACTGCCACTGGACTGGGGCAGCATCATGGAGGTTCTGTTGCTGCGTCACCAACCAGGTCCCCGACTGGAGGCCGCACCGATGCTTTGAGCAGATGCTTGCTTCCGAGAAGGAGGCCGTGCGGCTGCCCTCAACAAGGAGGAACAGCGCAAGAAGGAGCTGCACCTGCTGCAGGTGGAGCTACGTCAGTGTCAGGTTGCCTATTAGCAGGCGCAGGCCCAGGTTTTCCATCAGCAGCAGAGTAACAAGCTGGTTCGAGCTTGAGCTGCAGCAGCTCAACAAACTAATCAAGCTGCAACAACTGCTTGTTCTCGGGGACCAACCACAACATAGGCTGATTTATTCGATTTGTTTCATCTCCCTTTTTAGTAATTACAATGTTTTACATTTTATTTTGTGTTTATAAGAATGCTTTTTTAAAGTCCGTAACTTGCTTCATTTTATCCCTGACCTGAAGTTGTTGCAAGTATTGACCATATCTCGTACAGCAACACCTAGCATTTTTTTTAACTTGTTTCTTGAATGGCTATTTGTAGTGAACATTTTATGCAAAAGGGCGGTTACGTCAGCTTTAAATGTATTCTCTCAAAGCGGAGGAAGTAGCCAAGTATTTTTATTCCTTACTAATTACGTTGTTTGTATGTTTAGACAATGGGAAGCTAGTCAGCCCCAGTGAGCATCTGTTATCTCCACTCTAGACGAGATATTTAGCCAGTGTCGTACCACAGCTATCCTTGGGTCTTCAAATTACATCACAGTTCTGATACACAACCGCATGCCGGTACAATAATCGTCCATATCGATACGGGCAGGGATTGAACTCGGGATTCCTATGTTCAGTTGTGCAAGCTTTCACTGCCCGTGCTCCAAGCTGTGAGGTGTTAATGCAATCGACCACCGATCCCCCTGAAGAAAATATAGGAATCAATGTTTTAATGTGTATAGCCAGGAGTTTCCTAAACTTTGGCACTGTTATTTATGTAATATCTTTTTTATTACTATGTTGTCCATGTGCTGTCTCGTTCATTAAATGCTGTCATCACAGAGTTTTGCTATAGTTTTCATTGAGTTCAGACATGTCTCATTTCCTGTCCAGGGGTCTGTGCCTCGCAATCCTCTATGGACTTGCACTGCCTCCCAGAGTGAAGTCAACACCACATTGACGAGGTTTGCCTACTGCCTCTTCATTGTGGAGATGGCGCCGTGTCACCGAGCTTTTGGTTGCAAAATTAATCCTGTTCTCTGCTGGGGCGTGCCAGATGCCCATCGTAGGTTTGGCACAAAAAACCCCAGAATTTGACTTCACTGCCTTTTCACGGCACACTACTACAGTGCTGACGTAGCAGTTGGGCCCAAGTTTTCAGCTCACCACGTACTGATACAGTAATTGAACAGCGGTTCCAGCTAAACACTGGTACAATGCTCAAGTTATTCATGCTCACACTCAGTAATAGTGTGATGCCATCAGTTCGAGTGCATGTGCCCCGCATGCTTGTATTTTTAGGTACTGTTAGGTCGGACACCCTTGACTGCCTAACAACCGAAAGTGTCCTCGCAAGGAATTGCTGCACTCTAACCGAAAGTTCTTCATACGGGGTCACAGCTGCAAGACATGATTTCAGACATTCTGAAGTACAAGTTTACTTCAAACAAATGTGAACTGAACAACTTTCTGAAAAGTCTAGAGTGAACATGGCAAAAATTTGAGTTATTTCAATGTAATTACCGGGAGCTTTTCACTTCCTTTGTATTCTGCTACGCCTCTGCTTTGTGTGATGACAAAGATTGAATTGTTCTCAAGCAAAATGTTTCCGCAAAAAAAGAAGGCAAGTGGGTCTTGCTTCTTTTGGAAGATTCACAAAACAGCAACCACCAGCATAGTTTCAAACACCGCCATCCAGCTCGAACCCGAGTAGAAAAAAGACAGCAACAATCCGTGGCGACCAACTAACTGACAAACCGGCGGATTATTTTCGGTTTAAACTAGAAAGTGTGTGGCCATAGTATAAGGTTGATTTGTTTCTGGCCCGATTGCATTTCGAGCTTTAATATGGCCAGTGAATTGATTGTTTGGTGACCTAAGCTAAAAAAACATGTTATGCATTCAGTGCCTACTGGAAGCACCATGCAATGAGTTGAGCCCGCACCCATGCCCCGTTGAATGTATCCACGGGGTTTGGAGTCCATGGGACATGAGACGGCCTTCAGCATCATCAGTGGGGGTGGGACTGGTGAAGCGGGAAGTGGCTCGTTCTGCAGGCGGGCCAAGTTTTGCAGTACAAGTCCACCAGTGATCATCACAGCTGACCGTTCAGGCTTGTGCTGCACAACCACATGTCGAGGCACGGAAAGCGCCTAGGCCCGCTGCGCTGAGTTCCTAGTCCGGAAGTGGGCTTTTTGGTACCTACATAAGACAAGAATGAAGAACCAATACACATCCTTTTTGGTACCTAAAGAAGACAAAAATGAAGAACAATACAGCACAATTATTGTTTGAATAGAAAATCTGGGACTAGTTTGTGGAGTGGTGTGTCTGATTAGAAAGTGCTGTGTTTGATAACACTCTTCAGATGTGCACACACAGCTTTTTGTCGTGAGTGGATAATGTCCCTTCGTGCACATTAAGCTCAGTCATCTCCGTCGTCTGGTGTCCGTCGCTCGCAACATCAACCGTGAACAAGAAACTCGCCCTCCACTCCCTCTAAAGGCGTAAGGACATAATGATCAAACCAGCCAATAAAAGGGGTGCGATAGTGGTCCGGCGGAAAGACCTTTAGAGGAGGAAGCCCATCGCCAACTTGCTGTTTCCACCTTTGACGAACCCCATACGTCTGACCCCACCTACGAGTACCAAGAATCCATTAAATCCACAATACAACATGCTATAGCATGTTGCAGGTTAAAAAGGTAGGGCGAGTAAAAAAGGAAGGTGGGAGAGGAGGAAGCTGAGGCAACGCTGGAGAGGGGAGGGGGATTTCCTCCTCCCTCGCCAGCGTTGCGTCTATTTCTTCCTCCCACCTTCCTTTTCCCTTGCCCTATCTTCTTGAGTTGTCATCCACTATATCGACACCCACACGTTGCCCTCTCCCGCCCGCCGCCTTATTGTGAATCCTCCCCAATCCTCAACTTCTATCTTCTGCCAAAAATGCGCAAGGCCGGCAAACCCCGGTCGCCCCATTGTTTCTGCCATATCTTGCCCTACTGCCTACATATCCGCTTTTGTGGACTCTATCATCCAGCCTATCGTCCAGACTTTGCCTAGATATATAAAAAAACACCACGCATCTCCTCCTAGAACTTCACACATTCACGCCTAACTCCGACTCCGTTCTTTTTACATTGGATGTTACCTACCTTTACACTGCCATTCCCCACCCGGGTGGCCTTCTGGCACTGTAACATTTTCTTGATCGGAGACAAAATCTGGACCCTCCCTCTTACATCGTTGTTCGCTTTGCTGAGCTGGTGCTAAGCCTACACGGCACTCCAGTTCGACGGCTCTTTCTTCCGTCAGAAATGTAGGGTTGCAAGGGGCACAAAGATGGGCCCTTCTTTCGCCAACCTCTTTGTAGGGTATGTGGAAATGGCCCCTTTTGCTTCCCTTGCCGATCCGCACCCCGATTTCTACGGCTGCTACATCGGCGACATATCTGGCTTTGGATCCCCCAGCACCATCGCCAACTTCATTCAGAGCCTCTTGAAAGCGCACCCTCCTCTACAATTCACATCATGAGTCGCCCAATGCGCGACTTTCCTGGACCTCCACATATCTGTGGGCAAGTGCGCTTTTGGAAACCTCCGTCCATTATAAACTCACCAACTCATATCACCTGCTCTATTCCTCCTGCCACACTTGATCTCAAAAAGGCTCCATTCTATTTTCACAGTTCCTTTACCTGCGGCGTATATGCAACAACTTTGTTGACTTTAAAAGTATAAAGTGATCGAAATGATTTCTTTTTTCGTCGACCGGGGCTGTCCTCTCCACTTGCTCGAGAGGGCTAAACGACGGGTCTTTGGCATTACCAGACATGATGCCCTTCTCGCAAACCCCGCCCCAAAGACAAAAAGAATCATCTTACAGTTACCCTAAAGTCCCAAAACTATCTGATGAGCTCCTCTCTGCAACATATCGCCTGCCCGCCTCCCAACTAATTTTCAAGCACCTTCCGTCGCTTACCGCCGTCCACCGAACCTCCGCACTCTTCTCGTTAAAAGCAGCCTGAAGGCGAAACCAACACAGACCCGGTCGGCATTATACCTGGCACCGAGCCCTGTTATGCTCCCGAATGCCTGACTGGTAAGTACCTGGCATCCCCACAACAGCTTAAACTCAAAATTCCTGACAACCACAGCTGCAAGTCGGCCAATGTCATCTACGCTATTTCCTGCACGAGCTGCTCTGACATTTTGTACATCGGAGAGACGGACCGACGACTGCACGAACGCTTCTTTGAATATCGCCGTCTTGTCACCCGAAGATTGTCAGGTGAACCTCCCTTCACAACAATTCACACATGTAGCTAACCATTTATCGACCTTAGGCCAGTCTCAGCTAAACATGCGCATTTGTATAATCAGATCAGGCTTCCCCTCCTCTCACGTGCAGAAAGAGGTAGGAAATACGTATTACCTTCAACCTTAAAAACAGAATTCGACCCGTGGTCTCGATACTAAACTTTCTTACGCGTTCTGAGTTTTTCTTCAATACACATTTTCACCTCAAGAAAACAAATTAAGTTTTGCGCATTGTTCATACGCCACGCGAAGTAGTTCCTTACAGGATTTGCTTGTCGGAGGAAAAAGCGATGCTTTTTGCGTTTGAAACATGGACGTCTTGATTAGATAAGATATATTTCTAAAATACACCTCCAGATAGGTAATAGACCGATCTCACCAGCTGGTTTGAGTACGCCATCTCTGCCGACATGCATCGTGGGAGCTGTAGTCTTTCTGCACGCGCGACAACCCTGCTGGGAGTCTGCGCGAGCAGAGCACGAGGCGACATGAGCTGTCTCGTGAACTGGCGTCTGCCTCCTACGAACTACAGTTATGGCGGCGTCACGCATGCGTGAAACGCTTGGTGAGATCGGTCTATTCTCTGCATAAAGGTGGAAATTAGTAGTGCCCCGCGAAGAGCCGGACTTTTTTTTATTAGGGTTTTTGAGTTGAAAACGAGTACAGACATGTTTTCGCACAGGTGCTTGCAAACAAATTCACATTTTGTGTGTGTGTGTGTGTGTGTGTGTGTGTGTGTGTGTGTGTGTGTGTGTGTTTGCGCACGCGCTTGCACAGCCTTATGGTCGGCACTTGCAGTGCGCGGAGTGCATGATGCTAGCAAGCGCGATGCACGCGCTTGCACAGCCGTATGGTTCGGCACTTGCGGTGCGCGAGTGCATGATGGCTCGGGACTTCGACAGTGTAACCGCGGCGCGGATGGTCGCCCCCGAGCAAAGTTGCCGCTTCTCCTGTGACGTAGTCGATTTCGAGTAATATATTTTCTGCCTTTGCCTTTTTGTTATATTTAGAGAGCTTTCTTCGTTTGCTCTCGTGCATTCTTTCCTCTCGCCATTATCTATTTTTAATTACGTCAGTTCGCTATTTCGGCCTCTTTTAACCTTTATCACGTTGTATAGTAGAATACTTATATACAGTCCCAAAGCGTTCTTCATCGGGAGGGTTTCAGCCGTGAGGGATCGGGGGGGGGGGGGGGGGATGACCAAATGGTTCAAAATAAACGTTTTCTTGCTCCTTTTTTTTGGGGGGGGGAGGTATACTTTGTTCTCGATCCGGGTTGCGGTCAACCTTCCCGCGTAGGTGGCCTAGGTACTGGCAGGCTTGTGGACTCGGACGCATATAAACGAACAATGAAGACGAATAGCAATAACTTGTCCCTACTGCTGTTTATAAATGCTCTGTTTTTCTGTTTTTTCTTCGAACACTTTAAAACAACCATGGCTCCGAAGAAAACACGCGTCACCTGACAGCCAGAGTGGGGGACTTGCTCGAGCCGATTCCGAACCGCGCGCCCACCCGCCGGAGACCCCCTAAGACCATTCTGAGCATCGTGTTCTCGCGAAAGAGGCCATAAGGAAAGTTCATGATCCCATGTCACTTGCGGGTCCCGGCATTTTATTTCCTTATATTCGCAACTTTCACGACCTATAGGGGGCGCGCTGGCGCCTATCAAAATGGCTGTCATCTGGATGATCGTCGTAGAACAGCAGTACGAGGCGGGGTCTGCGACGCGTAAGTCATTCTAGTTTTGCTTTATACGAGCAATATTAGAGCCTTACTTTATTTTTTCACGTCAGGAAGGTGTAGGAAAGCACCTTTATTGTGAAGCCGATCATCCAGGAGCTAGGGAACGCGATTCTCACACCGCGGTACCACCATCGCTGAAAGTTGCGAATTTTCTTAATTATTAATTTTTCTATTCATTTACTGCGATATATGACAAGCGAAAACGTTATACTCCGTTTTCTAGCGGTTTCACCTTCCTTTTCCTTTCGACCAATGTACGTACCCCCATTTTTGTGACGTGTGCGACCCTTACTTGTTCCTTGCCGTTTTTCGCGTCTATCATTCGAGGAAGGGCGTGCACTAGAAACGTTGTGTATTCCTTCTTTTCATCGCTCTTTTTAGTGTAGCACAATCATCTATCTTTTGCGATTTCATGTCTCAAGCTTACTATGCTTGGCAGCGTCCCCACTTTCTAGTATATATAGATACATGTATATCCTAATTAAACCATGGAAGCATATTCTTTGGTGAAATCGCGGTCACCATCATCTTGATTTTCTTTTACCTCTCCACAGAAGACCGCGCTCTCGTGATTCACCTTCTGTGAATCCTGGGCCCCTATGCATTTTCTGTTCCTCCCGCATATTTGCTCAACTGTGTCCACATGGTTCACTCTTGGGCGTAGTTTGTGTATCAAAGGAGGTCCCACGCAACTGCGTAACGATTAGACTAATGTAAGAATATAGAAACATCATTTGGGTGCCATTATTTATGCACAACATGCTGCATTTTGGATCTTGCAAAGATGAAAAGGCCAGCAGTGCACTTTGATGATAATATGTATTCTTCTGATCTGTGTCTCCTACTCAACGTTGTGCCGATGCGGGCCTGCAAACCTTATAAGTAGAAAGGATCATTAACTGTCTAAACATTCTTTACCCTATCGTTAATGACGAGCGTGGAATACATAAAGCTAACTATTTAGCTTTTTTATTTTTGCCCAGGTCTACTAAGCATTTGCACAGCAAAATAATAAAACATGGAATTATATAAACAACACTCATCCCATTTCATCTGCTTTCTTCTAGGAATTATAGCTTAGAAAACAGTTATAACCTGTCGTTGGGACAATTGGCAATTTTTAAATAACTTTGTTCAATGTCATCGGACAAGTGCGGCCTAAGTGCTGTCGTTTTTATCAACTCCCGCAGTTACGTTGAAAGAAATTAATCGTATAACAAAAGGAAAAAAAAGGAAAAAAAAAAGAAGAAGCAAGCGAAGCAAATATAGCGGTATACTCTTCCTGTCAGTGCTACTAGAGACATGATCCACACTGTTACAAAACTATTGCAAATTTTCCCCTAAGTCTAGAATTATTTATGCCAAACCTTGCAATTGCAGTTGCATAAGTGATCAAACAATGTCTTGTTCATTACCCTTAAAAGCACTTTAACAACAGTAATGCAACGTCTCTTATTAAATTGCTGTCCTTATGTAAATGTGGTTACGTTTTGTGGGTGCTGTGAACGAGGGTGTCTTTGGACCTTTCCTAGAACACTTCATTTCCGTGAAGGCCTTAAATTGATCACATGAAAGTGCTTTTATATTGCAGGAATTCTTGCCATAGATATACATTCATGATGCAGTGGGAACGGGATAAACATTTCTGAAATGGGTGCTAAAATATTACTTCTAGAAATAACTATACGAAGTTAGACCCATGCATGTTCACTGGCAAATAAGTTCATTTTAGCAGAAACCATCTATGAGGCAGTCGCACTTTGAAGATGTTGCGTTATTTGAGATATATTTTATTAAAAAATATAGTACTTAACAGGAATATCAACATAATTTTCCTGCTGTAGATCCAGATATGAATGTGTTACCTTTCTTATATATCTCAACATATTCAAAGTATTATACATGGGTGGTGGTGAATGTTCTTGAATTGTACCTGTGAATCAGGCACGTAGCCAGGATTTTGTTTCGGGCGTGGGCCCGCCCATTACAAAATGGTGTATGAGGGGAAGGGGGAGAGGAGGTCCCAGCAAAATAGAAGATTTCGGGGGGGGGGGGGGCGGGCCTTATGGGCCACCCTCCTGGCTACTTGCCTGCTGTGAATAATCTCCCCTTGAATTAAAACTTCTTTCGGAATGCCATAAATGTTAATTATGATTTTCTACAAAAAGTGGCGTTAAAACCAGGCTTTAACAAATACGAGATTGATATTATTTTTTCAACGACCGGTATATGTTCAATGAAGGGGTTTCATATTTAAAAAAGCAATGGTAATAACCGTGTGAAAAATTTATATTCTGTGTTTTCATCGCAACTTATAGGCACAGGTTTGTGTTGTATCCTGACTGATGATTTTATTAGTACTTCGGGCCATTTGAAAAAGTAGTCAACTAGAGTTATGGCGTAGCGGCATGATGGCTCTGCATGCTCGAAGGGCCCCACAATGTCCGTTCTAACCTGAGACCACGGTCAATCGGGTTAAGATACTGGTTGACGTGGAGTCGCGAAGGTCTCCGCGCTTTTGTCAGATGCTTGACAGATGCTACAGGCGTGGATGATCTGCTCCACTTGATCGTTTCTCTTTGGCCACCAGTAGAGTTCGCGGAGTCTTGTGCGGGTTTTGACGATATCAGGATGCCCCTCATGTACCTTGGTGATTAGAGGACCTTGCAGCTCTCCGGGTATCACAAATCTTTCATCGCACAGAACGATGCCGTCGTCAACGGCAAGATAGCGTCCTTCACGTCGCAGAAGGATATATTACGTCAAATGACAAGGTTCGTCTTGGAGGCCACGCAGACGTAACAAAGGGCATGATACTCGACAAGACTGTATCTCTGGCTGTGACCTATTGCAGTTGAAGCTTTGTTATACATTCGTTTTATGTGATGTAAGAAATAATCTCTTCCTCAAATTCAGTACCGCCTTCATCTTCCGGATGAAGAAGGCGAGAAAGCGCGTCAGCAACTTGGTTTTCGGCTCCGCGGTGGAATTTGGCTTCAAAGTTGTAGCGGAGAAGGCGTGTCGACCATCTTGTTATTCGGAGTGGTCGATGCCTCTTCCACGTGTCGCCGATAGCGTCGCTAGGGCCGGGTGGTCTGTTTGAAGTGTGAAACACCGGCCCCACGGGCAGTTGTGCCACCGTTCACAAGCCCACAGGCACGCGAGCGCTTCTCTTTCGCCCATGGAGTATTTTCGCTCTGCAGTTGTTAGCGAACGAGAGGCGGAAGGGACTGTGTGTACTTCCTTCCCATTGCGCTGTTGAAGTACGGCGTGGAGTCCGTATCCAGATGCGTCCACCGAGACGATTATGGGAAGGTTTGGATCCAACATCCTTAAAATTTGTGCTGACGAGAGCAGACCTTTTGATATTCTTGAAGAAGGTGTTCGCTTCGGTATCCCATATAAAAGGAATATCCTTCCGCAAGGACTTACGCAGGGGCTCGACTTCTGTTGGAAGACAAGGGACACAGCGTCTGTAGTACTCTACCATCTTTATAAATGATCTTAGTTGTCCAATGTCCGTCGGGATGGGAGTCGCGTTGATGACGTCCAGTTTTTGTTTAAGTGGAGCGATTCCTTTTCTGCTGACGTGATGGCCCAGAAAGGAGAGTTCGGACACATCAAAAAGGCATTTGTTGTTTAGTTTGAGTCCAGCTTCAGCGATACGCTGCAGAACATGGCGTGGTCGCTTTAAGTCCTCTCCTCTGGAATTTCCACAGACGATGACGTCATCAAGATTACACGAACTCTTTTACATCCTTCCAGAACTGCTGCCATCATCTCTCGGAATATTGCTGGTGCGGGCGCGAGGAGAAACAAACACGCTTGAAGCGGAATAGGCGCTCGTGTATTATAAACGCTGTCAAGTCTCGACTCTCAGGATGAAGGGTGACTTGGTGGTATGGTGACGCCAAGTCCAATTGGGAGCGTTTTTCCCCGTGTAAAGCATCAAAACGCTCCTCGATGTGAGGCAAAGGGTAGCTGTCAATAACGACGGCTTTGTTAGCTTCCCTGGGGTCTACACAGATCTGGATTCTCCCATCTTTCTTTTGAACTACAACAATAGGTGAAACCCCTTCGGATGCGCTGATGCGTTCAATTTCTCCTGCTGCTTCAAGACGCTTAATTTTTTTCCATGACAGGTTTTTGTGTCATTAATGGGGTGCGACGCATTTTGTGCTGCTCGGGCAGCACTGAGTTCCAGGATTTTCACCATGTCAGTGTAGCCTTTGACATGACCCAGCTCAAGGGTGAAGAGATGGCTGAAGTCATTCAAGGACGTCGGGAGGCTCGGTCGAGTCGGCAGAAGTTTCGTCGTGTCGGAATCGGAAGCTACCGGCGTCAAAATGTTCGAAGAAAACCAAGCCTCTTGAGTCTTGAGGTCGCAGACGGGACCTCCGTGCAGCTTCTATAGCTTCTGATGACTCGTCTCGCTCTAAGACTTATGCAGGCGGTGTTGAATGCAGCGTCGACGGCTCCTCGTACTGTTAAGAAGTCCTCGTAGAGCTCTGACCCCGAAAGGATGAGTCCATGCCGGTGTCAAAACTATTTGCGCAGGTTTCTAATAATTCATCAGCCTCTGTGTACAAACAGCTCATTATGGACGCTTGAATTTGTAGATCCAAGGCTTTCACGGCATCCATCCCCAACAACGACGTTCCAGTATTCGCCATGTAAAAGATATTTTTCGCTGAACGTGTCTTAAATTGTACGGACGCAGAAAAGGCTCCCAGTACCTCGATACGTTGCCGAAAATAATTGAGGGACACCGGCGGTGGGACGATCTTGGCATTTCTGCTGAAAAACTTTTGAAAAATGTATTTTCGACAATAGACACTGAGGAACCTGTATCCAGGAGGAACTGTAGAGGCCTACCGTAGATCATGACGCTGATATGTATTCCCATCCGGGAAGCCGTAGACACGAGGAGAACTACTTGTTCGTCTTTTTCGTCTAAGAATATTTCCTGAATTTGGACACGCTTCTGGTGGCGTAAGGGCTTAAGTGTGATGCGGCACATGCGATGGAAATGCCCGAATCAGCCCCAGGCAATGTACGTTCTTTCTCGCGCTGGACGAGTGTCGTAGCTTTGACAGTGCTCAACACCATACCCCCAGTTCGCGCATTTTCTATCGCCGCGATAGTTCGTCTCGCGGCGCATGGGCGTTTGTTTTTGAAAGGCACGGCGAGTAAACATTTTTAGTTAAAAAGAAAAATGTTTGGAACTTTTTTTAATTAAAAAAGAGGACAAACGGCAAGCTTGGTGGATTTTTTTGTTTTAAAGGTATTGAATATTGACGCGGTCGAAGCGACAACTGACGTTTCTTCCACCTGTCGGGGATCGCATGCTTGAACGCTCGCTATTTTGCCAGTCCTTACAAAACTGCCCTAGAACGCTTCCATGAAACTTTCTAAATAAACATTATTACAAAAGCGCAAACTTAACACTTTGTCACTTTGTATAGACAAATTTAGTGTTGTTATATGAATAGATTTAAATGAGGGAATTTTAAAACCAGGCCAGCTCGGAATCGATTTGCTCAAGAAGCGCGCATTTTTTTCCTTTATTTTTTATTAGTAGCAAGTAATGATAACGATCTATTATTAAATATATATAATAGTATATTGTTTATACCACCGAAAATGGAGCTTGAACCTTGTTAAATAGTGTCTTATAATACGACAAGGTATGTTGCGGAGTAAAAGAGTTTTACCCCGCATTACGCACAATTTCAAATACCTATAAGCTAACACGAATATAGTTAAGTAACTATATTCGTGCCACATTATTGGTCTCAATACAAGCCATGCGAGGTCGCAGCCAAACCGCACAGCTGACAAGATTCAAGCTGTAATTTTGACTGCACAAACAAAATTACATAACTTCTATTTATAATTTATGATAAACCACGATTGCCTTGCCAGAAGTAAATTGTGCAGCAATAAAAATGTATTTTTTTAGAGCAGGTTTGCGTCATTTTTGAAACATTCAAACGTTCGAATACCTCTTACTACTCTTCATTTCTCTACATATATTATTGAATTTTCTTGCACTAAAACGGTTTAAGTAAGTGCTTTCTTGTGATATCAAGGTTATTAAGATATATTATATATAACAAACATTACAACATTCAAAACTATGTCAGAAATCATAGTTTGGCATTTTTGTTCTTAAAATTATTCTAAAATACAAGACTTTTTTTAATTCATGAAGCTTTACGGAACCTTCTTCGAGTCTCACAAACGAGTCTTAGAGCTGCATTTTTATAACTGACGAACTTGCTCGCGGTTAAACATGCGGTTCCTGACAGGTGGGAGACATGTAAGTGTCCGCCTTGGTCGCTTCAATTATCAATACCCAAAACAATGCACCATGATGTTCAATTGCATTTTTGTTCATTTCATAAATGCTCCCAAAACATATATTTATTGTCAATATTAACAGCCGACCCCAAAACCCGTGCCGCAATTGAGATAAAAACGTGTTTTTGCCCACCTGGTCAGGAATCACGCGTTTGACCGCTCGCTGTTTTGTCATTTCTCTAAGTACTGCACTAAGGACTCTTTGGTGCCACTCCCAAAATAGATTTTGTTATCATCAATTAACAAAAAAAAAAACCAGAGAAAACCTAATTTATTAAGAAATGTTGAACTGCGTACCACTTCGATGATCTTTGGCAAAATTTTGGCAAAATTTGGCAAATTATAACGTTTGAGCTCTATAAGATTTTAATTTCCTTGATATCAAGAAAAGCTCAAAGTTGGAATTGTGTACAAATTCAATATTATGTGTACAAATTAAAGTTGGTTATATACACTTGAATGAGCGAATATTTCGCAAATTTAGCAAATTTGAGATTGCTTTTTTCGAAAATCTCATTGTTTATTTGCTTATGTTTCATTAGTGGCGAAACGTGTTTCCTGGTTGACCAAAATAATAATAGACACAATAATATTTTGTTTGTGTGACTGCATCATCGCATGGGTGCTAATCTGGTTAATATCATGGCTTAAATATGGTTGATTACCTATCAATAATACTTAACCTAACATCTAAGCTTAATATTTCTTTAATTGTGTGTAATGGTGGTAAAAGTCATTTTACTCCGCAACGAAACGCGTTTTACAAAGCATATTAGAACAAAAGTCATGTTTTATTCCCGGTTTTATAAAGCAATGCAATGCATTATGTTTATATTTTATGATAGACCATAGCACACCTTGTTACTATTAAAAAATTAAAAAAAGAAGCTGAGTTTTGTAAAAAAATTATTCCCAATTCACTTGACTTTCGAAACTTTTGCCCATTCAAATGTGTATAACGAACTTAATTTGTACATTTAATTCTTACTTTCTATGCAATATTAAGTAATAAATAAGTGTGAGCTTTTTAGTGACATCAGTGTCATTAAAATTTCTAAATATGTAACACGAAAGAACGTGGCAAACTTTGACAAAATCATCGAAGAGAGAAGTTTGACTTTTTTTTTTCAAATTTATTCTAAGATACAATATTTTTTTAATGGGTTATGCGTACTGTGATTTATTTCTAGAGTGTCATTAAAGATTTCTAGTGCAGTATTGTGAGAGCTGACAAAATATTGAGCGGTCAGACATGTGATTATCGACAAGTGGGAGAAACGTCAGTTTTTGCCTTGCCCGCTCAATGCTCAATAACTTAAAAACAAAAGCCCTCAAAGCTTGCCGCTTGCGCTCTTTTTTGATTCAAGAATGGTCCCAAAGCATTCTTTTTCGTAGAGTTCGAAATCTAATCCCAAAACCATGTTGGAATTGAGATGAACGTATCCAATAGTTTTGAGGATTTTGGTGCTGTTAAGTATCACAATTGGCTCCACTGAAACGAGAAAAAAATAGTTTATGACCGACATAAATGACAAAGTGTGACAAAAATCCAACTAATAAAAGTTTGGACCTCGTACTCGCTTGGTAATTAATTAAAAAAAATAAAAGGTCCAAAATAAATTTATTTAATCTCTACCTTCGTGAAGTAAACATCAATATGACAGCTATAGGGACGATACCAGTCAATGATTGCGCAATGTGTGGACAAAACGTGTGATAAAGAATTCACAGGTTTATTACCATATATATATATATATATATATATATATATATATATATATATATATATATATATATATATATATATATATATATATATATATTAGTAACGGTTTATTCTCCGACCGATCGACGTTCTTCCTTTTTCTCGCTCGCTCGAGAGCCCGCTTCACTTTCTCCTCTTCTTCTTGTCTTGCTTACTGCTACACTCGCCCTCCCCGTCCCCTAGTGAACTGACGGTATTGTCACGGGTCGAGCTCTTGTGTCTAAAATTCCGATGAACGAGGGATGTAGTGCCTAAGGTGGCTACGATGCACCGTGAATGTGGCCTTTGTACGATTAGAACTGCGAGTGCAGTCTCGTACACGAAATGTCACAGGACCCAGTTGCTGAAGGACTTCACAATATATATATATATACACCAACTCATGTTTACAAACAAACCGGAGCGCCCCTAGCGGACGCCACCGGCGCCGCGCATGCGCGGTGGATGGTGGCAAGAAGCCCGCCGTCGCCCATAAACAAATTGTTGAATTGCGTTGTTATCGGCGTCGGTGGGAGTCGCCGTGCTCTTTTTCGCGTTGGAATTGTTGATTCTACGTCCTCCCTAACAATGTCTGACTACTTGAGCGGCTTCAGCAAAATTAACGAGGGCAAAACTTCGCGTGAATAATGTGACGTGCGGCGATTCATTTCACGTGGACGCCGCAGAATGGGCGCTAAAGCCTGACTCCCACGATGAGATTCTGCTCGCCATTTTCCAGTCCCGACGTCGCTCGTGCTGAAAAGCGTGGACCGTAGCTGAGATGGTGGACGTCGATACTGAAAACCGCAAGTAGAATCGGGCATTAGCAGGTCGGTGATGGCCACTGGTAACAATGATCAACATCTTGCATCTATACTGTTTACACTTAGCCTACTTACCTCAACCAACCTTCAAAAGTGTTTTGAGGCCTGCACTTAGCTCTTATCGCAATTACCGTGTCAACGTTTTGGTTTACAGACCGCTGTCGTTTGAACGAGCTGACGACAAAAAGCAGACAAGTTTGAAAGAGCAGACGACAGTTCGGACGCATGCGCAATTGAGTACGGGCGAGAAGCACCGCTTCCCGCGTCAACAAACCATTGGAATGTCACGTTGTCGGCGTCTGTGTGAGTCTGCATACTCTTTTTCGCGTTTTAATTGTCGATTCTACGTCCTCATAGCAATGTCTTACCTCTTTAATCGCCTGAGCGAAATGATCAAGGCTCGTTACGCCGCTAAACTTTGCGTAAATAATTTGACGGTGCGGCGATTCATTCGCATGAACGCCGCAGAATGGACGCCAGAACAATGATGAGATTGTTCTAGCTATTTTCGGTCACGACGTCGCTCGTGCTACAAAGTATAGAGAGGCAGCGGCGATGATCGACGTCAATACTGAAAATCGGAAGTGGGAACAGACCAATTGTAACAAGTCGGTGATGGCCACTCGAACCAATGATCAACATCTTGTATCTACTTGTTTACACCGAGCCTACTTAGGTTTTTTGAGGCTCTGCAATTACTCTTATTGCAATCACCCGGTCAAAGTTTAGTCTACGGGCCGCTTTTGTTTGAACGAGCAGACGACAAAAAGCAGACAAGTTTGAAAGAGCAGACGGCAGTTCGAACGATCAGGCGGCCGTGTGAATTTGAAGACGCACTGAACCCGTGGATGGTCCGGACAACATGGCGGTTTCTCTCGTTCATGTTGGAACAAAGTAAATACATCTGGCAATCCACAAATTGTTGCCTGCAAAGCAATCGTAGTTCGACAGCGTCTGGTTTGCCCTTTTCACGGCTACTATCCACGTTCTCGGACGAACGGAGGGGCAGAAACACATGAAAACTGATCTTCAAACCTTTCCAGACTCTCGTAATAGCCCCCGTTGCAGCATTTTGACGAGAGGTCAGGTTTTTGACTGGTTTCTTCCAAACGATCACAGGAATGCATGTCTCGCACGGCGACTTCTGCCCACCACCCCAGACCGAAGTGTGCCCGACGCGCCACCACCGCGGCGTGACGTAGGAGAGTTGAGTTCGTGTATACATGATCTCAAGTCGTACATGTCGGTAGTTGGCCTATACCGACGAATGAGAACAAAATATACGCGTTTAGCACAACCTTGAAATATTGCGCGGTCTTACGCAGAGTCTCTCTCTATATAAACCCAACAGTCAATTTTAACTAATATTCGTTTACCATGTAAATACATTCACATTCGGAATCATTTTTTTATAAGCTTGTCGCTTCCCAATACGAACAAATCAAAGTAAGCACTATCCGGATATTTATTATATAAAAGAAAAATCAACTTCTGTATCACAGGCATAAAATATTCCTACAAAATTGGCTTCTTTCTGAATATTATCATGAAAATCTAAAATTTAGTACTGATTAAGGCCGGTAGTTGCATAAGAATGAATAACGGTAAGAAAAACAAAATAACTATAAGTTACACTTATTTAAATTGAAAAGTGCGCATTAAATTTACATGTCGTACTGTCTGAAACTTATGCACTCTTGTATAGTCCACGGTGTGGCAGCCATTTTCGCCTTGGTTGTTTTTTTCTTTTCTATTTATTTTTATTTTGTGCTCATAACTGCAATTATGTGGACTCATGTGGGTTTTTATACAAAAGACGAGGTAGAACTACATGAGTTTAAACCGCGACTCACAGTAATATCTCGGAATAGGTCAGGTCACATCATTTGCCATCCGTCGGCAAAGCTGTAGTTGTAAATTGTTCAAAAAAGAAAAATCCCATTTTCTCCGTGATCATTGATTTTTTCTTTTAATTCTAGTTCAAACATGACCAACCTCTGAGAGACGGCTTATTGTATTCTGGTTTCTGCTTCCCCGTTCAGCTATTAAGTTTAATATATAATATAAAGAAGGAATTATGTTGGCTTATTAATATTTGTAGCTTTGTTGAAACTTGAAACTTTGAACCGCCGAGCAATTCATACGTGTAAGAGTCTGAATGCATTTGCTGCCAGACATTTGCTTTAAATTGCTTCTAAAAGAATGGGCGCACGGACCTTCCCATTCTAAAGGAGCGGAAACAAATATTTGAAAGCTCATACTACGCTTCCCTTTTTCAATTTATTTAAACTAAGTGGACCAACCGTAGCGCAGAAAACTTTAGATGGCCTAATGCATTTCTTGGTTGCCTGTACGGTACATGTCGGGACCGGCTCCCATTCCGAATGAGTTGTTTTCCTATCATCGTAGTTGAGCGAGCGTGACATAATTGAAAATACTCTTATGAAAAGTCAGGCAAACTGTCTAGACGTGACACGGGGTTGATGCCCAGTTTCCCGTTCTGTTTTTGACATGTTAAGCCCTGCACCAAATCATTACAGTTGCCGCTTATAAAATATTATTCGCGACTGTGATTGTTAGTGCCTGCTTATAAGTGGTGGTGCAATAATTTCCGCACTTTCAGTAAAGACCACTTAAAGTTAATTCTTCACGTTATTAACCTACAAAACACTCGTTAGCATTTCTTCCCACAGAATCAAGGTCGAAAAAAAAGTGAAAAATCAGCAGCGTTTACCTCCAACTCGCCGCCTGACAAATGGGCCCCGTGATCTACGATTTTCAATATAAAGGTCACCCTCTTTTGTACGGGTCTGGAGAAACGCTCACCAGTTTTTTTTTTGACAGACTCGGAACAAAACTCACCTTGAACTCAATTTTTATGCAATGCGGTTTTTATCACTTTTACATTTTTTTGATTAAGTCAAAAATTGTTTCTTCTATTTTGGGATCACGTTGAGCAATTTAAACAGTTGTGCAACAAAATCTTCATGCGTGCCCCATGCACGTGTGCAGACTTCAAAGCAGAGTGCTTTGCCTCATCCGTCGTGCCGCTTTCATGTGAACCGTTTTCGCGAGAGTGTTGCCATATTTAATTATGACGCAGCCAGGGTGGAAAAAATATCAACTTTCACCTGCTGATTGGAGGAGATCGAAGTTGAAATCGTGCATTCTTAAATGTCAAAATGTAAAGTTTATTTTTAGTTCAGTGTGGGCTATTATTTCAAAGGTAATTCGATATGCAACAAAACAATCCCGGAACTCTTCAAGCTGCAGCCTTCTACGCTGGTTATACTTTCCGTCGGCTACCCTTCAACCACCGTTTCATTAATTTGCTTAAAGTTATTTTCGTCCTGCATCCGATGAGCTGTGTAAGGTACATTTGAATAATAAATAACTTGCTAGTGAGGCGCAGAGTAACCTCACTCTTTATGGCACCCAAACGTACATTCAGTTGAGTGAACGCTCGGTTCAGATTCGTAGGTGAGCTTTTTCCGCATCCGTCAAAAGGCCTGTGAGCTTCTCTCCGCATTGGACGTTTCTGCAGTCCGCCTTTCTCCGATGAGCTTATCTCCTGTGAGCTTTTCTTCAGTGGGCTTTTCTCCGCAGCTTGTGATGTGGCGCCGAAGATATGCCGCCAAATTTCATCCTATACGCACGCGCTTGGGTTGGCAATGCATAGGGAACGCGCGGACTTTATACATTGTTAAGGTTGAGACGTTCTTTTCATTTCTTAAATTGAATTGTGTCAGCTGCCTGACTTTTCCGCGAGGCATTGACTGTCACAAGCCTTATTGAGTGCTCACGCAGTGATCGTGTCTAATCTAAGAGCAACATTTGACTTTCATCACCACTGGTTCCCCACGTCAACAACGCAATTCCATGACTACGTCACAAACTTTTGCAAAGGAAAGACTAAAAGTGGAAGCTTTCTTTTTATCCTTCAAATCATACCGGGACAAAGGAGCCCTTTGATCATTAGCACTGCATACAAGTATTGTTTGATCCCAATAACGCCAGTGAGGTAATGTAAAGTGAGAACCCTTCCAACCTACTATCTTTTGTTTTACATCGTTTGTATTACATCGCTCGAGAACTGGTCAATTTTTTTCAATCCTTCAATTATGCGACGCGACCGTAAGTTGCAGCAAAGCATAAATTGAAGGCTGCTGCCTCAACAAAAAACGAATCAGCTAAAAAACGTTTTTTTTTTAATTTTACGCGTGTTAAGATTGTCCGCAGTGCAAAATCCTTAACAGTGAGATGGCACTAAGAAAGGGGTTCACGAGGGACATGGCAGAAACTGAAAATACTATAATTTAAAGGAAAGCCGAAATTATAATTGTTTGTGCAAACGTTCGGTCATTGTGACCATAAAAGTAGAAACTAAAGAACGGAAAACCAAACAAATTAAGGAAGAAACAGGACGCGCGTAGGGGTTCATCGATTGTGGGCAATTTTGAATATTTTTTTTAATTTTTACAAGTGCTTCGACAGTATATCATATATCGTCGAATCTTGTTGCCAAAGTGCTTCGGAGAAGACAAAAAAAATCAAACGATATCCGAAGGAAGGAAGATAATAACCAAGGTCAACTGAACCACAGTTTCACTCTGGAAATTTAGTCAGGATCTGTTCTGATTTTGCGCAATATTATATTCTGTTTTCAGGCGGAGTGAGGGCAACGCACGAACGCGCCGGAAACACGTTGCTTTAAATCAGTGACCGATGGTTGAACTGACTGAGTCTTCCAGTGGGCAGTGACGTTGCGAGCGTGCGGGAGTATTGGCCTCGAGATCGACCTAGAGGTGGCGCAACTGTCGCGCTATCATCATCATCAAAAAGGGATATGGCCGCCCCACAGGCTCTCTCCACGTTCGCGCGCGAGGCGGTGTAGATTCCTGCGTTCATTTTCTCGCATAGTATCGGTGGGAAGGCGATTTTAGCAGAAAATGGTGCGGTACTGATCGGCAGAGTGTCGAACCGGAACCGAACCGAACCGGAAACCGGAACAGAACCGTTATTTTTAGTCGAACCGGAACTGAACCGAACCGAAATCTTCGCCGCCATCTTGGAACTGAACCGGAACTGAACCGGTAAAAAATATAACGGTAACCGGTTCAAAACGGTTCACGGTAATTTTTTTTATTACAAAATGAGCGTTTGAGAAGCAAAATTGGCAGCTGGCATTTCTATGTAGTGATCAAATTGTCATAAATCGAATTGCAATGTATAAGAAATTGTGGGTTTTCGTGGCGCTTTTGTATTGGCACTAAGATTAATCGTGTGTCACGTGGTCACGTGACGTCATGGTTTCAAGACATGCTGTCAAATAATGTCACGTCACGTGACCTCGTGGCGTAGTCGCATTACTCAGCGCGTCAAGTCGACTTAAATTCAGAACGTCAATTTCCCCCTCTCTTCTCCAACGTTTCGTCTGCTTCTTCCTCCCCGGCCTTCTTTTCCTCGCCCTACCTTCTTGAGTTGCAACGGAATATAGATGTATTAGCGTTGTTGACACCGTGACGTCACATGCAATCACCAAAGCCCATTTATACAGAAAAGTAGTGACATATCCTTTGAAGAATGCCGCCTGCTATCTTGGGCCAAACCAGGCGGCGCTACCGCCGATGCGAGGGTGTAAAAGCAAAACATAAAGATAAAAGGTGTGAGCGTCGGAGGAGGAGGGAGAAGGAATGCCTATGCTGTCGGAGTGCAGTGCATGCTATGAGCTCATGCCGCCAATCAAATAACACCGACTGGGCAACGTCAAGGCTTTCATTGTCTTTCTTTGAGCACATCCTTCGAGGAGAGTAGACAGTGACAGTGCGCTTTTAGCCTGTGTGTATGTATTTGCATGTCTTTCAGCCTTTGACTGCGCTCTGACTCAAGTATAGGAAGGCCGTATGCTATCTGGGTCCAAACCAGGCGGCGCTACAGTCGACGCGCGGGTGTAAAAAAGCAAAACATAAAGATAAGAGGTGTGCGCGTCAAAGGAGGAGCGAGAAGATGTCGCTACCTTTTTTATTCAGGGGCATTAGCCATCACGACTTTTCACCACGAGTCGTGCGACACCATGACGTACTCGGTTGTCATGAGCCTGAGCCGAGTGCTCGGGCTCTTGACAATCAGCATCGCCAAACATTCGTGTTGGCTCGTGTTCAATCAAAGATGAGAATAGCCGAACTCTAATAAAGCCTAAATCTCAACCCATGCTTTATTCTTTGCCAACCCCAGCGCATGACTATGGTGAAAACTGGCGGTGTACAATTAGCGTCAGATCACATTGCCGACTGTTCTAATAGCGAGTTGAGGAGGGGAAAGCTGTTTCTTTTATTCATTTTTTCTGCGTCTGCCATTGAGCAGAGAGGAAAACTAATGGGTGTTTTTGCAAGCTATCAACGTCAGCGATTACCTCTTAGTGGTATTTACTGAAAGTGCAAAAACTGTTGCATGAACTATTTTACATGTACACATCATTAAGGCATCCAAACATGTTTTCGTTGTTGCTGAGCTGTCTGAGAAAGTTGTCCACGAGAATAGAAGCATTGAAAAGACTAAATACGGCTTATTAATTTGACGATAAATAGAACTACAAGTGTGTATGGCAGGGATACCTGAAAAGAAAGATTTTAGCGACCTTTGAGAGACAGCCGAAAGTCGGCAGCCGCTCAAATTCTCGCAGTTTTGATTAAACTTCACAGTTTTTGGATGCAAAATAAAAGAAATGGAAAATTACTGCTAACAAATGACAGAAATATAATTGTCGAATTGGTACCCCCAAACAAAGGAGGGAGTCCTCAAGAATAAAATGTATTTTCTGAAGGAGCATCGTCAAAAAAAAGAGGGGGGGGGGTTAAAACCTATTGTGTTGTAAAGGTTTCTCTGCTCCGCATCTTCGGCACAGAGCAGACAGTGTGATCCTGCAAAACTATACTTCGTTAGCGAAATCACTCTTGCCAGAAAGCGCATTTTTGGGGTGCCAGACGCTTGCGCCGTTCCTCACGACGCTGCACCAAGCAAGAATACATTTTATTTGTGAATACATTGGTTGCACTGAGCGCGAACCTTCTGCAGCGTGCAATTTGCACCTCGGGATTTGATTTTCTCAGCAAAAAGAACTCTCTGACCACTTGCATATAGTGCGATGATGTCACGTGCAATCCATGTTAAACAGTTCAGTTTTCTGTTCAAATGTGATGTTCTCAACACAATACTTCGGTTCACTTTAAGTGAAAGCCTATCAAAAACTAAAAAAGCGAGCTCCGAGCTTTCAGCGTCCAAGCACGCGCGCTCCAACAGTGCAAGTGGTCGGGACTAGAGGCTCGTGCTTGTGGCATAGTAAAGTGGAGATTTGGGCCATTTGGTTCATTGCAAACTAAAAGCGCTGAAAAAATACAGATGCAGATGAAGGGAAACAGGACTAGGTGCACTCTCAACTGCAGTTTATTGAAACTTCACACGTTATATAACCAAAACAACCCTGTTTACCCTATCTGCTCAGCCCGCGTTTCCAAAATTCAAACTGAAGATAGGGACGTGTCACTTATACATTTCTTCTCTCTCCTAACTTCATATGCCTCGTGTAATTCTCGCGACACTTTATCTTCTTACCTAGAATAAATCATAGTGTTTGTTTCTAGCACAGGCTGCATCTGGACTTGAAGGGGCCATGCAAAGCGTTTGTGGCCATTTTTTAAATTTACATTGCTTTCGCTCGAATTAGTGGCTGGGACTCTAGCAACAGATTAAACAAAAAATAAACAAGAAATCTAGCGTATTTTGAACATAATAGCTGAAAGAGGTTCACAAGTTTGAGCGCATTTTCTTTTGTTGATGACGTTATTGGACTGAGCCAATAGAGAACCTAAACGACAAGAGCGTGAAACAACCATGCGCGATCTTCCTAAGCGTTGGAAATTAACATCCAGTTTTGAAGATGAGAGCGCCCCACCAATTTACGGGTGTTCCAAGCAAATATATGAGTGCGAGTCACGTGCTTGAAAGGATCAGAAGATGTACCTTGTCCAATTTAGCCAGTTCTACCTCTAGAATTCTATCTCATCATTATCCGACGTTCTAAACCAATGTCGTCACTGAACGCTAATGTTTGACATTGATAGGCACGCCGTTCGAAGCAGCATTTGGTTTTCTTCGTCCCTTTGCAATGCACCTTTAAACTGAAACAAGGTATAGCAAAAGAGGATGTCCAAATTGTAAAGTTGTGGACTATATATATCAGTCTCGCGATGATATGCTGCAGCCTCATAAAATGTTAGAGCGCCCATGACTGATAAAGCACGGAGTTGTAAAATCAGGCCACAAAACAAGTGCCCGTAAAACCAAATATCACTTTCCGAGACAGTATTCTGCGAAGTTTCGAGCTCGTGCAGTCCGATGTTCTAATGGTATTTAAATTAGAAATATATTGTCTGTTTTTTGCGATATTTATGTGTAATTAGGAACATCATTACACGCGGCTCTACTAGAAAAATACGCACCATAACCAACCAAGTCCTGAACAGTAAAAAGTCCGACGTTTCAAAACCGATTTTTTTTATCAAGGACGACTATTTGCACTTGGAGAGCAGCAGCTTCTTTTCTATTTATGGCCAATAAACGTTTTCAATCTATCTACGGTGCGTCGTTTGCTTCACTCACTTTTTCTTCTTCAAGTGCCCTAGTCCGTTGACACACGCCGACGGTTAAGTGGCTGTCGACCTATTGAGCCCAACCTATTGAAACGTCGGGCCACTAAATGTTTAGAACTTGGTTTGTGAAGGTCTGTATTTCTCAACTTTCTGACCCAACCAGACGGAGTTCCGTCAAACGTGTTTACGTTTGAAACATGCATCCCTATATAGTTCATTTGGCAGTAAGGCGTCGTGTATGGCATTATTTAGAAGAATGTAATTTATTATCTCTCTCTCTGCACATTTCGTGCATTTGCCTTCAGATCTATGACGTGAGCACACAGTTCTTTTTGGCATACCCC
This sequence comes from Ixodes ricinus, assembly GCA_037355805.1. Classification (NCBI taxonomy): domain Eukaryota; kingdom Metazoa; phylum Arthropoda; class Arachnida; order Ixodida; family Ixodidae; genus Ixodes; species Ixodes ricinus. The sequence goes on from JAZHYW010007529.1 coordinate 74,623, forward strand.
GCGACGTGGTGTTTCACACTGCCAAACAGCGAACAAATAAGCACGCTTCGCAGACTCAACAGATGGCGTATTTTCGAGTATCGTCCTCCCGTGCCGGTCTGAAACGGTTATGTGAACTTCTACAGTCAAATTTATTGATGACAATAACAAATATTTTCTTACTACCTGAAGACTTGACAACATAAATAAAGGGCCTATCTCCATAAAGTTCTTTTCCGACGATTTTTATCCTCGAGAGGCACGTGTATAAGTAATTTGTGAGAATCTTATGCACTTTTTTTTCATTTTGAAGCTGATTTAAATAACTTGCGTTCCTGACGCATATTCAACCTCTCAAACATATAGAAGTCTGTTGCTTCTTTTATTTGATGAACAACAATTTTATGTGTCTGTGGGCTGGATGAAAACAAAGTACAGTGCTAATCACACTTGTCTATAACGCGCGAGCGTGCGGCTTTCTCCGAGGAGCGCTAGGCTGGTGGCATTCGCGGAAACTAAGCTAGTCACGTGGCGCAACATGGAACGGCCCGCTCGAGGGGTGTCCTGCCTACTCTATCAGCTGGCGGCGATGTGGAAGGCTGCTCGCACGCTTTTAGAAACATCATTGCTCGAACAATAAACAAACTAAACCATGAAGGCGTATCAACGATGTTGTTTTCAAAAAACAAAAATATATCATAAAGCACTTTACTTTTATCGCTTATCAAGCTGATAGAGTGGGCAGGACACCGCTCGAGCGGGCCGTTCCATGTTGCGCCACGTGACTAGCTTATAGCCCCTTCCCTGGCAAATGCCGAGCGCTCCGCGCCAGCGGTCGTCGAGCGGTCGGCCTCCGTGAGCGATCGGTCACGTGATCGATCGCAGTGGCACGCGCTGCGAAGCAAATCGAGCGTAACGCTCCCAGCGCCACCGCTTCCAGAGCGTCTGCTCTCGCTTTTGAACAGTTTCGGTTCCCATTGCTATCTTGCTGAAAGCATGAAGTTCTGATCGGAACTTTATGCGTTCACAAAAAAATGGATTGTTAACTACTTGATTAACGGTGACCCTGACGTTAAGACACAATTTATTCCTCCTTACAGTTATATAAGCCCGATGATGACAACTAGAAGTACTTGTACGAGCCGTAGGATGCTATTAAGCAATACCAAAGACGTATGCCGTAAAGCGATCGTGATCGCCGAAGGCGGCTTCCATCTGCAGAGTATTTGGCGTGTTGTCTCCTAATTATTCCAGTTACGTACCAGAGACCACTAAACGAACAAACGACATACCTAGCTCTTCATCCGAATAGGCGCGCACAACGCCTTCGACGTAATGCGATATCTTGGGCCTCTTCGCTGGCCAAACGAACGACTTGGCAAACACTTCGCTGAGAACGGCTGTCTCGTCGTCACTCGAGCTGGAGCTAAGCTAATTTCTTCGTCGCTGTCACCGCGTTTTATTAGACCTCCTGAAATCAACTGCAACGATGTCATCGCCGCAGTATGCTCGGGCGAGTCGGTCATGATGAAGGGAACGTAAGCAAGAACAGCAAGAGAGCCCACCCAGCAATCGAAACAAAAAAGCCGCGAAAGTCTTTCACTCCCCCGCGGGAATGTCGATAACGAAACTGAAACGTTGCGAGAGACGACTACAGATCGTACTCCTCCGAAAAAGGCTACGCGGAGAACTACTCCGGACCGCTCGACGCGCTCCGCCACTTTTCCACGGAGCGGTTGGAGCCGCTCGGCGAGCGCCCCACTGGCTCCAGATCTACAAGCGGCATTGCTCGCATCTCGCGAGGGAAACAAGAATCCGCTCGGCGAGCGCGCGCCGAGCGCTCGCGTTTTGCACGTGGAAGGGACTTTTCCGCGAATGCCACCAGTCTAGGCGCTCCTCGGAGAAAGCCGCACGCTCGCGCGTTATAGACAAGTGTGATTAGCACTGTACATACACAGTGGCGAGTGGCAGAACTATAACTATTGCGCACGCAGACCGTCAGAAAGTGACCAGTTAAGTAGCTGTAATCTCGAGTAGACTCTGAAATACCACTTTGTTGTCTTTAACAACAAATAACCAATTAGCAAGGGTGATGCTTATTTACAAATTGAATTTACCGGCATCTTGTCAAGAACAAACATCAAACGCCAAGCTATGTCGAAAAGGTGCTCTATTTTCGGTCATATCCCAACTGAATATGAAGGTCACTCTTTTCTGCATTATTATTCGCCTGCATCACGGCGCTGAATGTAAACAATATTGGTCAGGAAAGCAAGCGTTGTGCTTGCCAGCTCAGAGTCTCTATAAAAGGTGGACTGAAAGGGTTCGTCGTAAAACTTTCCTGACATTTTGAAAATAATATTGCTTTAAGCTCAGTTGCATCGTCATCGTATATATTGGGAAACGCATTTTATAATTATAGATTTAAGAATATTAATGGCGAGAACGTGTCCATTTCATGATTGTGTGGACTAAATAATTTCTAAGTGCAACAGCACAGCAGGACTCGACTTTTAATATTGTGACGCAAAGGTCTACTAATCACGCGCATTTTAGATGACCCACCAGAGTGATAACCTTTGAATTCAGGTAAAATATGTGCAACTGAGGTAAAAGAAATAGATGTTCAATCATAAATGTTTATCTAGCTTTTCATTTACTGTTTCATCGAAATTAAACAACGCAATTCATTTTGGTACCTGAAAAAAAAAGTGGATTCAACAAATGGTAAAAAGCTATATAGTTACTCGTTTCACTCTTGAAAAAGTGCCTATTGCGCAAAATATATTCTCAGTTTAGCGGTTCAAACCGGTTCGAACCGGTTCAAACCGGTTCGAACCGTAATTTTTCGCTCCCCGGAACTGAACCGGAGCTGAACCGAAATCCGTGAACCCGAACCGGAACCGAACCGATAAAAATGTCGGTTCGACACTCTGCTGATCGGTGCTTCAGTGAAGATTGAATCGTGTTGGCAGCGTACGGCCTAAATTTAAATAATCGCTTCTGTGGATGCGTCGTCCGCTCTAGGCAGGCGCAGGGATCACCACGACGGATGCCTGTTTCCGGGTGAACAGGATTATTTATGTGTAATATTTGTTTATTTAGAAATAGATATATTCGGTTTACTAGCGTGGAAATTTAACAAAACAAAGAATTCCAACCCGGGTACTGAAGTAATGCTGGTACTGTGGGTTGTGGAATCCCATGTTCTATGCATTTTTTTGTCCTTAATTTTAGCTTTTGCAGTAATATGAACATTTCGCATTGAAAAAAGTTAGTGTTTTCTTGAAAATTACCATGATATTGCTAGCGTCTATCAGTAGAAAGGTTCCGCTGCAGATAATGTTTCCCTTTCCTGTGACATGGTGTGGGTAAGGTTTTCCGGAGCCGGAACAATCTACTTTGCGATGAGGAGAGAGTGCCTTTCTATTTACAATCCGCAAACTGTTCGTTGGCAGGATACCTGAAACAAGTGAAACAAGCTCTTCTAATATATCTGTCACGGGTGGAATAAACAAGTGTAAACGAGCAACGCAGCCCGTGCGTGTTATTAGGTGCCCTTCACGGTTGTGTGGGCACATATGTTTCAATTTTCTCAGAGAGGGCCGCGGATGTCAAGAGGATAATTTATAAATTTCTGGCTAAATATTTTGATATTTAAACGTAGTAGGCTCTGCAACTCCAACAAACGACCCACACCACGTCACAGACAGCATCGACATCAGCGACACTCTTTTAGTGATGAAAGCTAGCGCGACTCTCCCGAAAGTTTCCGATATCCCTTCGCCCTAACCTAACAGATATAGGCACTCGGCAGTTCATCCACTAACCTTCAGAATATTCAAAAAATGCTTCAATTGCGACATTGTTATTTTTGCCCTTTAATTAAATTTTGTGGTGGAAAAAGTAAAAAAAGAAGGAAAAGCAAGAAAACAAAATGCCGGCGTAAATACTTTTGACGTCTTTACTTTTTAGGACACAGGCTTGCACGGTAAATCACTTCAAGATGTTTGTAATTGTTATTGAGGGTGACTATACTGTTTAAAAATAACATAAAAATTACTCCACTTTAAAAGGCTTCCAGTGTTCATACTTCTGAAAGCGTCACAACGTGTAGTTTAAGATTGGACTGCGATTAATATGCCATTAAGACATAGTAAAAATAGTAGAACAAATTGTAGGTTCAACGTCTTTTATGCAGTATAGAGTGGAGACAAATCACCTAACGGATTTACAATTGTACAATTGATCAGTTTATTATAGGGGCACGATCCGTTGGGTTAATTTTTTAATCAACCCAATCAATATTCAATGTTTCATTAAAGCCATGGATTGTTCGATATAACAAAAATATTTGGGACCAGCGGTTTCACAAACCACAACACTAGAATTATGGTAGCATACGACTTAATACTAATCGCTTTGCTGAATTTCTACGCCTGCGAAACGACACAACACAACTTTTGGTAAGAATATACGACAGCAGAAACAACAAGCATTTCGTAAGGAGGGCCAACTCATCCGGAAACGGGCTTGCGTTGTCGAGATCCATGCTTCTGAGCGTGAGCCCGTAGCAGACGACGCACGGCGGTATCCCCGCTTTCGCATGTTTCTAATTTCTGCTGCACGGCGGCGACACAATTCGATCTCGAGGCGAATAGACTTGTAATACTGCAGAAATTTGGGCTAATTGGTAAAGCATGTTTACGGGTAAAACAGCGCGGACAAGACGCAGGACAGAGAAGATGCACACAGACGGAGCGCTGACTGTCAACTGTTTATTTTGATAGAAACGCCCAACGGCGGGGTCACACCAAACAAAAATTACATCACGACACATGACCGCCACGTGATCGTCACAAGTTAAAGCGCCTCTAAAATTCTAACTCACAATCATAAAGATCTATCGAAGGACCGCTGACACAGTTGTCTTTGAACTTGGAAATGGAAAAGGCCTCAGTTATGTCCCTCGTTCGTCGGTGACTGTGTCTTCCCACGACCGTGGTATCTTCCAAAAACCAAAGGCTTTTTCATCTCAGTAGTTACCTGACCGGTTGACACGAGGCGCTGACACACGCGGCGCCTTAAGAAGAACATCACTTCGTCAATTCCAGGGGAAGCCCCTTGTTGTTTGAGGCAAGGACGGGAGTGTTGCGGATTAAGACATATAGAGCTAGCTATCAGGAAGTAGAAAGGGTGTGGTGAGCTTGTGGAAAGGAGGAGGAGACGGCTGAGCACTTGATACTTTACTGTAAGGGGCTTCATGCTGTAGTAGCTGATGAGGTGACTAACTTAACAAACACACTGGGATTTAATGATAGTGAGAGAGAAACAAACACGAGGAAGGTGGAGATTATCTGGCTGGCGGCAGAGGTCAAGGCAAGGATGAATATTTTCTCATTCCGTTCCGGGCGATCCGCAGGGCTGAAGGTGTGTGTACCCGGTTGCATGGAGTCGCCTTCGTCCCATGAAGGCGATTCCCTTAAGAATAAATCTCTAGAGATATAACTCTATGTTAAATAAATGTTAGAAAAAAAAGCTGGCTAGGTGGCGCAAGACGTCACCCGATTCAAGGGGTTCAGTCTCATCAATCTATGCATCCATCAATCCATCCCAAAGGTGGCTTCAGATGAATTGGCTTCGGTTTTAGCGGGCTCGCGGCTGTGTTGGTGCGTTGTCGCTTTCGCTTACTTTTGTAATATAAATGTGTCCTTTGTACAGAACCAATGATACAGTGGTAATGGGCCACCTTGAGAACTACGACGTAGCTATGAGCCTTAATTGAGGACATTTTAACGAACACCTTCATCTGATCATGTTCCTTGTTCGGCCAGGTTCGGCCGCGAAACGACTGAAATGAGGCCGGGGGAGGGTGAGCGATGTCCATTGCCGTACTGGACGTACCCGCTGATATTAGTTTTCATAAAAATATACTAATGAAGAGACTAATGCATGGAGGCAGTGAAAAAAACAGGTCGACGACCTGCCTATGACGAATAATATGCTGAACTGCCCATAACAAATGAACTCGCAAGTTTTGGTGCACAGTGTCCGGTTTTCAACGACACCAACGTTTTGTGAAAATTGCTGAACGGGAAACCGCCCTGTAATAATGCATGGAGTGCAGAAAAAAAGTCAATACTGTCTCCATCTGTTTCCTTAAAGAAATTGAGTACTCGAGAGATGTTTCGATAGTGTTTCCTATGCCGAATAGGAAATCTTTTTCAACTATCAGCCCTGCTAGAACAGCATTTTGAAACTTTAACATTAGGAACCTATTTGTTATACGGACGTTTCTTTTTTTCCCTTTAGATTTGAAATTAAGTCAGCCAATGGAAACGGCCTCACGTATGTACAATAAAGCTTATGTCAGCTTTTACGACGTATTTTCTCCAGGTCCCTGTGCACTGCTCTCTCCCGCGGTGGTCTTGTAAAGGTTTAAAAACCGCCGCATCCCTCATCTATGGTCAATAACGATGATTCAGGGTGCCAAGTGTGAACCTCAAGTGTATTTTTATTCCGCGTGGATATTATTAAGGGTGTATAGAGGTCTTGGCTTGCCAAGAGCATGGTAGCGCTTTTTAGATGAGAACGAAAGAAAGAAAGACAAGACAGACACGAGTGCTCACTGCAACTGTTTAATCAACATGGAAATGTAATGGTTAAAATACCTTCGGAACTCGCATATTTACATGGGAACGTCAATTCATTCCTTTAATATTTTGTTAGGAAAGGTTGCAGAGTTTGAATTCTAAACGTTATACAGTTTATAGAAGGGTACCTCATAGCACATGCCTGTCAACTTCTTGGCACCGTCCCTAACGTTGAGCCAGTATCAGATACTTTACAAAATTTTGCTTTGCTACCACAAAAAATAAATAAAAGATTGCCCATGCGATTTGTACAAATAAAAACACATTTATTTGTGTTAATAGTTTTTTTAGTCCGGCCCAAACCACTTCAAAACGCATTGTAGTTTCGTTACTGTGCCAAATAGCTGAATCCGAAATTCTAGCGTTGTCGCAATGCCTGTGACGAATCAAGAACGGCTGCAAGGTTTGTCAGATTCCCAACGGCAACTGCTTCACGTTTTGCAGAACTAGAACCTGTCTATCTTTACTCATGCCAAATTGTAGTGCAAGATAATTCGGAGGGGAAGAAGCAAAAATGGCGGCTCCCAGATAATAGCTTTTAATTATTTTTACTTTCTCGAAATCCATAATAAAGCTGTTATGCGTCATTAAATTTTCCCCTAACAAATGCCTGCTGGGTAAAGCAGCAACTTTGGGGGATGAGGGCAGGAGGAGATGAAATAATTATTACTTTGAGAAAAGGTCCATCTCCGCGACATCTGTGTGTTGGAAAGACACATAATTACCCCGTACGGAAATATTTTTATTTATTCCCCATATTTCAAGAAACGTTCATGCAGGGCACCGTTGATTGAGTTCTTTCGCAATCTAGCGGGAACGATAATAATAGGGGACCCAGTCGGCTTCTCTGACTTCTGACTGGATTTGATGAGTTTTATAACAGGCGTTTTCCGAATAAATCCCCGAGCTTGTAAACATAATCAGTGCTTTGTCGTGCAACTGAAATTGCTTTCTCCAGCTACGAGTATATTAAGTAAAAAAATGATGTTGCTGTTTTCACATTTGCTTAACTGAGAGGTCAGTTGGGACATGTCAATGCTTTTGATCTTAATAGTTGATATTAGCATCCCATTTGTTCAAAGAAACGTTCATTCCGAACGATGTGTGCTCTTGAAATGAGATGTGTTTCGATCTTCTGCAGGGCGATGTGCAGTATGTTGTCACTCGATGTTATATTAGTAGAGGAAAACCTAATCAGCTGCGACACAAGGCATATTATCAGCAGAGAATCTTTAAAAACAAGACTAAAATACTCGACGAATCGAAAGGGAGGCGTGTGTTGCATGGATATTTGAGAGCCTGAAAAAAAAAACTATCTGATTTCTTTTAATTCTGTATAAAATAAATTTTGTCGTAACAAACTGTGCAAGTAAAGCATCATGTAGCGGGAGATGACAATACTTTTTTAAGGCTGTCCTACAAAAAAAACAGTTTTATAAAACTGGGCAGAATGTGATAAACTCGGTTTCAACTTATTAACAGTTCAGTTGCTTGACATTCGAATTTTATTTTTGAGGGAGCTAGTGTATTATTGGGAGGGAAGTCATAGATTCTACGGGTTATCCCATGACGAACATTACACTATAGAAACGTCAGTGGGGAGGATCACAGTGGATTTTTAAGAGTGGTCATGAGGTTTTTTACGTGTTATAATTTAAGAAGTCTTAGCACATTTGTAAATCAGGTTTAGACGGATGTAATTTGAAACGGTCTGTCTCTGCATAGGAGTGACTGTGATATTGGACGAGAATAAAATATATATTAGTCCGGTAAACTTTTATCAAGAGATAACATCGGGTGTCACACAGTAAACATAATAAAACACGTGCAGTTTATTTTTCGAAATATGAAAGAGTTCTTTAGAACTCTAAACTAACCGCAAGGTCTCAAGTTCAAACATTAACGTGTATTGCCAACTTCCACCTGTTATTTTTGTTTGTTTTTTAAGCAGACAGATTTTATGTTCCGTTTCAGACGAAACAATTTCTCCCAGCAACTTGACATCGCAACACCAGCAACACGGGTCGCCCGCGTTCACACGCAGCAACCGTGTTACTACAGTTCGGCATCATCATCATTATATTTTAATTTTCTTGCACTATCTAGACAGACAGTTACGAGCTATGAAGGTGTCTTTATATATTTAAATGCCGTTGAGAACAGTAACTCATCTTTCTGAAACGATGTATTCTCAAAAACAATCCATTGAATACCAGAACCAAGTCTATATAGTTCTCATCATCACCACCGTAGAAGAGTCACGTGAAAATATCGGGTCACTGATTCTGCTGCTTCCGCTTCAAACATCTCCGAGTTGTCGGAGTTCCTCGTCCGTTTCGAGCCGGGCTCAATATTAGCAATTCATTTTGCAGGGCGAGGATCTAGGGAAGGCTACTGAACAACTCGCCAGCAACACCGAAAATTGCCGCGAAAATGGCCCCTCTGAATCGGGCCTAAGAAATCCAGTGCGTCCACGTTTTCTCAAGGTACTTAGGAGAGGCAATCCATGTAGTCTACGAAATGAGCTCGGCGAAGGACAAGGCTGAAAGTACGCTTAGACATAAAAAAAGTCTGACAATTCAGACTTTTTTTTATGCCTACGCATTTGTGCCACGCTGAGTGTCACCGCACAGACTGCATTTTTAGCTCTAGACGTATTTTCAGTCTCGTCATTCGCCAAGTTCCTTTCAATTAATGCAGCAATTTGATCTTCCAGAGGCCATGCAGAAAATGAGACAAACCAGAATTTTTCGAGCGTAGTCGACCTCAAAAGCACCTCCTCGGTGCCAGGGTCAGCTGTCGCAACACATCAATCACCGTTGAGTAAAATGACTAAACACGCAGCCACCATGGAAACGTTTATTTTGCTGGAAACGGTTTGTTCCACCCATATTGCAGAGTTTTAAGAGAAACTGCTTTCTATCAACAATATAGCTATAAAGAGCTTTCAATGCCAATACGAAGTATGCTGTGACGCGAGTGCTCAGAGCAGTATCCGCCTTCCGGATCAGTTTTCTCAAAACTCCTTATTGATTCTGAGAATATCAGAACGGCGTTCATCGTACACCCATCTGACGTTCTTCTGTCTCGTTCCGAAAACGTTTCCGGCCGCTGGCACAAGCTGTGTAATGAGTGGAATGTCGTCTAGCCTGGCAATTTTAGCTACTATTTACAACGTCTGAATGATCATTGGGAACCCGACGGTGAGGTCTGGTTATCATGAGCGATTGCCGAAAATTATTTTAGGTGTATCTATACCTCTTTTGGAAGTAATGGGCGTAACTTTAGAGATGTTGGTTCTTTCACAAAAGAGGTTAGGAAGAGGGGAAGCTGGGTTGGACAAAATACTGGATAAAAGTATTTAAGTTAAACTAGTAAATACTTGTGTCATAAAGTATTTAAAATACTACTCAAGTTACTTTCTCGGTGAAGTATCTTGAATAGAGTACAAATACTTAGAAATGTAATTCAATCAATTTTGAAGATACTTCCGCAGTGCATAATTTGCGTCGATGTCAGTGACAAACCCCATTGTGCGGTTGCGCAAATCTGGTTTACCAGAATGGTTTATTAGCACGCAACAACACAAAACGAAAAAAATAAAAACACCGTAGGGCTATTTTACGTGGCCCAGCCATAAGGAGCAGAATATCACTGATTCATGCATGTTACAAACCATTGCTGGCGCAAAAAAGAACAAAAAAGAGGTTGTGTTAGGTGTTCCCAACTTTCAGGACCTATAAGGGGCGCGCTGTTGCCTAACAAAATGGCTGACATCTGGATGATCGTCGTAGAACAGCAGTAAGATCCGGAGTCTGCGACGCGTAATTAATTCTATAGTTTTGTTTTATACGAGCAGTATTAGAGCCTTACTTTATTTTTTCCCGCCAGGGAGATGTATTAAGGCTAGGAAGCGCGATTCTCAGACCGCGGTACCACGATCGCTGAAAGTTGCGAATAATGACATCGCTGAATATCAGATCCTGGGGCTGACCTTAGACGCATCGTTTAACTACAATCCATATTTCTTATAGGGGGAGGTAATTATATCCTAACTTGGGATACGGAAAGTATTGAATGGACAACAAAGAAAGCCCACACAATAGCCACCGCACTCATCGCACCTTCTTCAAGTAGGTTGCGTTCAGAAAGGCACTTAACGTTGCGAGACGCTTTTTGGCGTTTTGAGAGGTCATCCTGCTCGTAGTTAGTTTCCTGTCCTGTTCTATGCTTATCAATGTTCGCGTACAGACAGTGTTCGCGAGATCAATAAGTGCCGGACTGACGACAAAAAGAAAAGAAACTAAAGAAACCTTGACGTTTTTCCTTAGCAGGGTCAAAAATACAAGAAAAAAATAAAGTGTCTTCTTTTTGTGTCCACTTCTCATTTTCTTCAATTTTCTATTTTCTTGACACTGAAATCTGCATGGTTGTCGTGGGTCGATTCCCGTTCTGCGTTGCGCCTCAGTGTGGCAATCACTACTTCAGTAAAACCAACCCTTTTGCTTGAGGATTTTTCGGGGAAATTCTAGGGAAAAAAGGCGGCTTTCAGAAGGCCAGCGGGAAAACCTTCATCGTACGAACTTTTGGGGTGAAATATGTATCACAATAGGCACAAAAGCGATGTTTTCACGAGCTTAACCTAAGTCATCGAAGCTTATCGGAGCTAGCAACAGGATTTGGTTGCTTGAAAGAATGTTCAAGTTTGCTCGTGCCACGCCCACGCCACTTCATACTGAAGGACTCGGAAAATGGCAGAATGTCAAAAATGTATTTGAGATGATGAGTACAAGGTACTCAGAAATATAATTAGAATACAGTATCAAATATTCTCAATCAAAAGTATTTGCAAGGTGCCAAGATACTTCAAAAAAGTATTTGAAATACGGTATCTTGAGTAGAGTATTTGAGATAGGCACAAGTCTGGGAAGAAGTATCTTGCATTGTGACGAAATAACGAGTCTGGTGAATTTAGGCTCCACCGATAAACAAACATATTGTAACAAGCTTAAAGGAAGAGGTAATATTAATTTTAAAGAAATTTACTTTTCAATGTGAACCCAACTGCATTGACAAAAAAACAAAAGTATTAGTTCTCGGTGACTTTTTAGTTGTTTTTTTTTCTCTAGAAGTTCACAAGCTAGGTATTGCATTGATAATGTTATTGAAATTTAATCTTGACAGAGTTCCTCTTCTCGGATTTTGAAATAATTCTATTAGGCAGTTTCAGTCGTGAACCAACCCATGACTAACAAATTGAGTGATTTTATTGGGATTTCGGAGGTTTTTCTACGTTCGGCAGACTGCTTCATTTAGACAAGTAACTTGTCAGTTCTAAGACTTTTGCCAAGTCTATGTCGGTATTAATTATTGAAATAGGTAGTTATTTTTTAGTTGGGGGGGTATTTGAACGTGACCACTGTTGGATATGGTGGGCCGGAATAAATACATGTTATCTTCGTCGGTTCGGCTATTGCTCCAGTCTCGACTAAAGTTAATCTCAGGTCGTTTGAAGATGGAATACTTTTTCGCTGGTTGCAGATGATCCCCGTGGCTGTGAAAACCTGTAGGTGGTGGTTTAGTTTGTACACATGCTGTACTTTTGTAGTTGATCTATTGCGTAGTATATTAATTATTCAATTGAAGACTAGCATTTTTCAACCAAATTAGCTACTAACGGGAGTTTACTGCATCCTAGGTATTTTATTTAATTAAAGTGGGAGGTTTATGACGGAAAAAATGTGAATTTTATCTGGAAGCAATATTCTCTTTTCTATTCTACAACTCCAAAAAATAAAAAAAGGTTAGTATTAGTGTATGTACTGAACAATGCTATGAAGACATTTTCTGGGTATCAACTTTAATGTGGATTGCAAACTTATCTATCCTATTACAAGATAAAATAAAAAGAGCAGCTGGGTACCGTTGTATCGTCACAATTTTCACTCAAAGTCTAGAAACATGGTTTCATGTAAAAGCGTTTGACTGATATTAACCCAGCTTTTATGCCGCCCAAAATTCTTCAGACGTAATTTCTTTGTGATTAAGGATTGTTAATTATAGTTATAGGGTCGTTTCACTTCAAATCGAACACACTGGTTGGCGTGGGTATTTGGATGTTTCGCATTTAAATACATGTAATAGCCCCATGTTCAGAAAAAATCAAAACCGTTTTAAAAAAATTGAAAAAATTGCTTTTTCGTTTTACGAAAAAAAGTGAAAAGTGAAAGTCAAAATGAAGTTTCGTCTGTTCAATTTTTGTACAAATCTGTACTTGTTATGCAAACTGTAAGATTAAAATATTTATAGAATTTTTTTCTCAATTTATTTACCGAGATTTTTTATCTCGGTAAATTACCGAAATAAAATTTGCCGAAAATTGCATATTTGACGTTGGGGTGACATATATGGAGCCTTCTATTTCTATAATCGTTTTAATTAGCGATTGCCAATTACTGTCCTTGTGTACTGCTATCCGTGCCCTATAGGCTGATAGTGCTTTTGTTTGATTTATATTCATGAATTATTTTATATTCATTTTCAAACTTTAAAAAAATCTAAATTTGGTCATACTTTGAAGCTGTTCTATTAAAAAAGCATTTATTTTTATTTCTTAAAGTAAGTTTTGTAATTATTCCTGGTCATATTGCTTTTCTAGTGGCATGATCTGAATTCTCTATTTTTTTGTTTTGTTCTATATTCGCTTGAAGACGACAAACACACATCAACAGACCCGAATCGGCAAAACGGTAGTTTCCGCAAGTTCGTTTCCTAGCAAGGTTGATACCTTTTAGTTTTTAGCTTGAAAGCCTGCAGGTTGGTGATGCTTCAATTAGAAGAGTCCTTTTGGGGGAATATTAGTATTCGAGTTTCTTTAAGATGTATAGTATCGTAATAAAACATATTTGAACTGAACATTTGTTTTAAATACTATACCTGTTTTCACCTCAGGAACCGTAGTAAAAAAAGTCCGGCACCTCAAAGGACCATTACTAATTTCCCTCTTTATATTGATAGTTCGGATATGTGTAGGTTAATTTTCGATTAAATATATGTTATCTTATCAAGATGTACACGTTCCAAACACCAGAAGCATCACTTTTTACTCCGACAACCGAATCTCGTAAGGAATTACTTCACGCCGTGTATGAACAATGCGCAAAACTTGCTTTCTCTTGAGGTGAAAACGGGTATAGTATCAAAACGTAAACCCTAGGGTTATAAGTATGATCTTACGTTTTCAGGGCTTCTTTTTGAGCAAATTCGAAGGGTGTTCATAGGAGTTTATTTTTTGAAACAAATTCGGAGTTGTTCAGAGCTTCCTTAAATGGTACACGAAAATTCGGAGTTTTTGTCTTTTATCTGCAGCGAATAAAAGTCAGAAAACAGTAGCTTGCAAATTATGCCCAGCAGTTTTTTTTATGCGTGAGGCCATATTCGATTATTGCCGTAACAATTTGATGACGCGCTTCGTTGACAGGGGGCCAAAAATACATTCTTTTGGGGAAAGCTTACGCACTAAAGTTAGAAAAAAAGAAGCGCTAGAGTTCTGAAAGGAAGAAGAAAAAAAAACACGGAATTCATAGAGCTGGTTGTCAAATTCTGAGTTTTTCGGACAAATCTGAATCGGCAAAATTTTTACCGGCGAGTGTTTTTGGAGTTTGTCGGATTCATCCGAAAACGCAAAACCTTACTTATAAGGAGAGTAAAACCGAATTAATGCATAGCCGGGCATACAGAGATATCAGAAGTTTGTTCTGCCTTTGGACACTTGTGGGTCCCAAAATTAAATCTAGGATCGGAGACAAGAATGGTTTATTAAGAACATTATAAACAAAAATGGTGCAATAAGAACTGAAAACTATAAACGAGATATGTCATAACTGCTTATCATAATAAGTATTTTACATAAAACAAGTGCACTATATTACGGGACACGTGCGGTTTATTGGAAATAAGTTAATAAATATAATTAAGTGTTTGGTTGCACAAGATCTCAGAACGTCACTTGTCACCGTCCACGTGAAGCACATTAATGTGTGCATATTGGTTCATCCAGTTCACGAACAAGGAATTGTTTGTCATACAACAATAGCAGTGACTTGGTCACTCAATTCCCTTCTTTCTTGTACGCATAGCCACGCTGGGTTCAGGGACGAGACGGAACACTTCGAGCCAATGTCATCTCAACTTCTTGTCCAGAGACTCGAATTTTGGACCAAACATGCGACGAGCGTATCCCTTTGCGAGCACCTAGGGGTGCCCACTGTTCTTTCTTATGTTGCCTGAATGTCTCAACGTCTTTTTTGGTAAGTTCAAAAAGACGACGCTTCTCGTTTGTTTCTAGATTTGTTTGACGAAGCCCTGCCACGCCCTTATTAAGACCTCGTTTCGGTAACGAGAATTGTGCACTGTGGCGAGGAGCTTGAGTAAGCCACCAAATCCGTCGCATGAGTTCTTGCCATGGCCGGATGACACGAACAACCGTTTCGCTTCATCAGAGCCGCTGTGCTTGAACTCGAAGAGCTGGTATCGGATTTTAAAGTGAAATACAGCTCCATCAGAAACACAAGTGACGCTTGAATAAACCGGAGCGTTGTCTTCCAACCATACTTCAGTCCTTCAAATTGCCAGCAGTGCGTGTGATGAGACGTGGCAGAGGTCATCATACACGACGCCGAAACTCCGGGGACCTTTAGGTGTTGATGCGACGCACGTGAAAATCGAAAGCTGGTGTTTGTGGCAATGGCACCCTTGAACTTCATTCGGTAAAATCAAAATGAAGCACAACGTGCTTCTGAGTTACTTCGCTTTTCACGAGTCGACTTTCATCACTTTGAACTTTCCGAATGTAATCATGCGTAATGAACGGAATGGTTCAATTTTGAATTTCTTAAAAAAAGACATGTGGTTGAGTTGTCTTCTCCTTTTGATCTTTTCCCTCCAACACGCAAGAATGTTACTTACTCCTTCTTCAAAATTTTCTAAAATTTCTAACGTAAGATTACGGGTGTTCGGGCATTCCTTGCATTCACATCCCGAACAAGTGCGTGTCGGATCCGAAGAAACGCACTAAGACAGGGTGTCACAAAAAAAAATGCAGGGTTTTTTTCTGTTGCAAAAATAAACTAGGCATCGCCGAACGCTCATTCTCCGCCCAAAGGTAGCGCTAGAGGTCACAACGAGATGTCAAAGTTTCAGCCCGATCCGATACCTTATTCAAAAGTTATCAGTGATTTTCTTAAAATTTCAATGGGGAAATGAAGCCCATTTTTGTCCGTTTTCAGTTTCTGGTGCCATAGAGCCCCATGTATTCGAAAACTCTGTCGGCCGCCATTTCCCCATTGAAATCTTCATAAAATCACTTATAACTTTTGAGTAATGTATCGGATCGGACTGAAACTTTGGAATCTGGTTGTGACCTCTAGCGCTACCTTTGGGCGGAGAATCAGCGTTCGGCAATGCCTAGTTTATTTTTGGGGTAAAAAAAACTGCGTTAATTGTTTTTGTGACACCCTGTATATTAGCTTTTGCTTTGTGATCGCTTTTTCGCGCAAAGAGCTCAGGGCGGAAAAACAAAGTTCAAAATTCGTGCAGCACACGCAGGCGCATACGGTGTGGTTCGGATTCACCTTCACCCACTTCGGACAGAGCTAGTAAAATTTCTTTCCCCTAATGTAGCCGCTAGGTTGTCTTTTTTGAAGAATAGGTACGTCACCCGAATAGACATTGTCGTGAATCGTCTGATGACCACTTCCTTCTTGCCATCCTTTATGACGTTTGTAGCATACTTTTTGTTCAGACTTTGGATGGAACAATCAAGGTCATTTTTCGTATAATACTAAGTCGCCACGCGTAGTACATCGTCACTGATCTTGTGGCCACTGTAAGAATCTGATGATTCCAATACGCTACTGTCAGTTGTCTCGACTTTGCGCAGCCAGTATTTCGATGCTTCTGGAAATAATTTTGTCGCTTTAGTAAAATTAACGCTGGAAGGAATAAATGTCGAAAGCTGGCACCTCCCACGATTTGTCAGAATCTTAACAAAAGCTAGGCGGGTATTCAGCCACCAGTCGCCGCAAGTGAAGCAAGAACGACCTTTTGGGAGATTCGAGTTGCCTTGTTCTGTACCATTAATAGCCAATTTTTAGATATTTCTACTAAAAGCCAATTCTCTTTGGCCTTGCTTTATTTTCACATATTCTTTTCACGTAGGATTTTCGGCATTTCGAATTGATTACCGTGGGCACTCTCACAGAAGTTGTTTCTAGTCCGCCGCCAGGAATCTCTTCATTCATGTCTCTCAATAACTCATGCGCGGAGAACGCGCTTTGGATGAACTTGAGCTTGATTCAGAGGCACGGGACAAAAACAGTTTCTCAACCTGTCGTGCGAAGCAATTCTGGCACATGTCGCTACTTTCCACTGCTGAAATCCTTGGGGGGGGGGGGGGGTGCAGGGATGACCTCAGCAAATCCAAGTTCAGGTCCCTCACAGAGCGAAAATCTTCCTTTTTATGGCGCCCATCGTAGTCAGCCCAGGACACTCGACTAGAACTGTGAAAGTTGGCCATTCACCAAACTGGACAGGATCAACTGTGACTGTATAAGGCTGTAGCAGGGACCGTCAATGCTAGCTTCATCGCTGGGACACCAGGAAAACTCTGGTCCTTCTGAATTTTCTCGTTAGTGTGGTCTTCAACAGTTGTGACGATCGAGTTGGTAAATCCCTCCTTAGGATATGAACACGACTACAAAACAAGCAGATACGGTAAGGCTTTTCAACTGCCGACCACACGCGGTGTGTATAAGCAGCGCGTGTATTGTGACAACGCAAGCCGACGTAGGGGCAGCACTATGTGGCAAACAGAAAGGGACATATTGAAGGAACCCCGCCTAATTGAGAGCGGGCTAGGCCTTGGCGCAAGGGATAAGGGGATGCATCTTTCATGGGTTGTTCTCACCATACTGGTCACAAGGTCATGCTGCTTGCCTCTGCCAGCTAAGCAAAGAAACTAAGTATTGCTGACCTTCGTCAATGAAGAGGAAAGAAGAAATATTTACCTTGCAGCTGTGCATTCAATCTAGTTCTTAGGGCTTTCAACCTTAGCCGAAGTACGTTTGTTTAAAAAATAATCTGACCACGAAAGTGGGTGTGCATCATCTAGTGTGGCCGATAGGGTGGACATCTTTAGACCCCTTTCGAAAGTCTGCCCTTTGTTGGCAGGTGCGGAGAATCCCTGTGCAACGGCGGACCAAAACCGCAACAACACGGCACAGTTTATGTTTTTTGTTGGACTAGGGAAAAACACACCCGCAGGAAAATGTGATAAGCGCAGTGACGTTACACTTTCGACGCTGTTTGATTGGCTCCTTGGTTCCTAGCGGTGACTGCTCTCCGACGTTCGCTATCTTATGGAATTACTTGCATGTCCCACGATATCAGTGGTTGAGCCATTGTACAGTGGTTCTGTCCTTCGGTCAAAAAGAGTATTCTCATTGAGGTGGTACAAATATGTAAATCTTCAGGCTGAAAACTATACTCGGGGTCCACTTTCTGTGGCAATGCAGTCAAAAGTAAGAGGGCGTACGCTCGTGCTTTTTAGGCGCCGATTGAAGCTGAGCACGCGCGCTTCTGCGCAGCAATTACGCGAGCGCACGCGCTGACCAACTCATGTTTACAAACGAACTAGAGCGCCCCTAGCGGACGCCACCGGCACCGCCCGTGTGCGATGGAGTGTGGGTGAGAAGTTAGCCGTTGCCCATAAACAAACCATTGCAGTGCGATGTTGTCGACATCGATGTGCGCATGTGCTCTTATTTTTGCGTCAGAATTGTTGATTCTGCGTCTCCCTGGCAATATCGGACTACTTTAGCTGCCTAAGCGAAATTAACGAAGCTCATTACACCGCAAAACGTCGAGTGAATAATGTGACATACGGCAATTCGTTCCACGTGCAAGCAGAATCGGACGAAGTGAATCAGGCATAACAGGTCGGTGATAGTGGAAACAATTATCAACATTTCCTTGTATTCACTGTTAAAACAGAGCCTACTAACCCCAACCAACCTAAAAACTTGAAAGTCCTTTGAGGTCTGCACTTACTCCTTATCGCAATTACCGGAACCGCGTTTGGTCTACTGACTCCTGTCGTTTGAACGAGCACACGACAACAAGCAGAAACGTTTGAAAGAGCTGACGATAGTTCGAACGATCAGGTGGCCATTCGAACTTGAAGACGCACTGAACGCAGCTCGCAGGTGGTCCGTATAACGTGGTGGTTTTCCGCGTTCATGTTGGAACAAAAAATTAATTTGACGCGCACAAGTACCCGTGAATTCAAACCAAAGCGCTTCCCGCACAAGCAATCGTGGTCCGACGGCGTCTGAGTTTTCCTTTTCACGGCCCCTGTCCACGTTCTCGGACGCACCGAGCAGGCGGTAAACACATGAAAACTGACCTCCAAAAAAAATAGTCAGAGTGCAGGCGAGCTGGTGTAAGTTGAACATGATTGTAAACCTGAGACTGGGGCAGAAGAGAACACAACAGAAGGTTGAGACGTTGCCTCCTCTTTTTCTACCTTCTGTTGTGTTCTCTTCTGCCCCAGTCTCAGGTTTACAATCATGACCTCCAAAGTTTCCCCGACTTTTTTGGTACAGCCTTAGTCGCGGCGTTTTGACGATAAGGCAGGTTTTTGTCTGGTTCCTTCCAAACATCACAGGACAGCACATCCCGCATGGTGACTTCCACCCACAACCCCAGACCGAAAGGGCTCCCGACGCGCCACCACCGCGCCGTGACGTGACAGGGCTGAGTTCGTGTATAGAAGATATAAATATTGAAAACCAAGCCAACTTGCGGAACCTAGCTTTTTGCCTAGTCCGGTGCATGAATATGATTTTGACGAATTCTAGCAAAAATACAACAGAAAAGGGGGGATTCGAATCATGCCACTAGAAAATCAATATGACTGGCATTTATTATAAAAACTACAAAGGAAATAAAAACTGTTTTTCTTTTAATAAAACAGCGTCAAAATATGACCGGATTTAGTCATTTATGAAGTTTGAAAATTAATATAAAATAATTCGTCAATATAAATCAAACAAAAGTACCATCTGCCTACAGCCGACGAATAGAACTACAGTAGCACAGTATTTGGTAAGCAATAATAATAAAAAAAGATATGTAGATACAAGGCTCCATCTCTATCACACCAACGACAAAAGTATACTGTTTGTTAATTTTTATCTCGTTAATAGAGTTCGGCTTATTTATCAAGTGTATAAGCAAAAATACTCGGCGTACAGTAGATTTACACGAAAAAATTCTACAAATAATTAACTGTTTTCAGTATGCATAACAATTAACAGAACATCGTACAAAAATCAAACACACGAGATTTGATTTTCACATTGCTCGACCTAATATTTTTTTTCTTAAGAGGAATTCTTGATAATAATCCCTGGAAACCGGACCAGGCGACTTTTTTCGGTCGTGCACCAGTCACCTAGCTGTGTTTGGAGATTTGTGTTTGTCCTTTGTCACATTTGTTTCCCTCCTCCAGAGATTATTATCGTCATTCTTGTCCAGCTTGCTTGCACCTTCGCATTCATTGCACGTTCATTATAAGGAAATGTTTTTTTAATTATTTTAAAGCGGTTTTGTTCTGCCTCGACATGTGGCTATTTTATATATTTAACTGAGAAAAATCCAAATACTCACCCCGACAAGTGTATTCTATTTGAAGTTAAACGACCCTATAATTGTTTTTTATTTAACCACATTTTTTGCAGAGTGAAATGATAGATCACATATTTTATTTATCACACTACCATATGCATAGTGCACGTTGCGCATGAATGGGTAAATTACTTGCTAAATTGAATAAAACTATAAATAAAATAAAAATACTTTTACAGAAATTAGTTTCAATACAAATACAACTACTCTTTTTGAAACACAGTATGTATTTAACTAAAAAATACAAAATATTCCGTGAATATTAAATACCTGAGTATGCTTGTATCTGAATCACTCCCCATCTCTGAGATGACATGTGCATATATTACCCATAAGTATGCGTCCATAAGACATGTGCGGGTGCGAAAACGGCTTGAACTAAATTCAGCTCAATTTTTTTACTACATTGTTTGTATTATTTTCCTCAATAATTTTCGCAGTTTGGACAGCAGCCTTGAGAGGGGTAAAATAAAACTATTTTTTTTCCAGTGAATATTTCACTTTGTGCCGGTATGTTTTATTTGTGCTGTGAGCTTCAGTGGTGGTGTTATGTTACACAATTAAAGAACGCACTGCGGCGATAAAGAGCGCACAACTCAAATAAATCTGATTCTATAACTTGCCTCAAGAGCAAATCTGCATTGATATTAGCGTTCAAATCGCAACAACCAAGCGGATTGCCTCGTCTTTAGTAATTAAATGCGCATCTCTTTTCACTGAATCCTTAAGCAATCTTGTCCGCAACCGCTTCACGAATGAGGTTTAGCTGCAACTATGAATGGGAGAGCGTAAGTCAGCCCTATAGGCCTCGTTCAAAACAATTTGTACATTGTTTAACCACGTTTTAACAATCACCGATAAAAATAATTTAGGGCGGTTCCACGAAGCACTTTCGTTCCGATAAGCCACGTTTCGTCTTGCTGATTAGCAGTGTCCGGCACGTTATCCGTTTCTTTAAATACACAAGCGTAGTTACTGGCGCCCTCTTTGGTGTTGGTAAAACACTGAAGCATGCAAAATAACTGCTGCGACGACACAAGTTGCATCGTGGGCGCATTTGGGACGCATAAACTCAAGCTTACTCCGATTTGTTTCTTTTGGGAGTCGACCCTTCGGCATCTAGTGGGACTCCATGCCCGCCGACGGGTTGGCTTCATAATCACCGGCTCGTCTTACGTTCGAACATAGACCGATATGCATAAACGTCGAGTCCCATACGGCGCTCCATTGTGCCGCCGACCGCTCCGGCAAACGCGATCAATCATGACGCAAAAAGAAATAGAAGAGAACTCGACCGAGCTGGAAAACACTGTTTCCGCGCATAGAAAGGCAAACGGCGGACGTCTATCAAAATGGCGTCCGGGAGATTTCGAGCCGGAAGTACGTGACGTAACACCGCCTTCTATTATAGGTTTTTGCGGTTTAAAAATGTGACGTCACACAAGGCAAAACGAGGGAGCGCTCATTGTCGTAGCTCTGTCGTCGGCAAACCTTTTTGCTTATATCTTTGTCACAGGCACGTATCCAGAAAGGGGGGGGCGGGGGGGCATGGGGCCCGGGCCCCCCCCCTCTCCCCGAAATCTTCAATTTTGCTGGGACCTCCTCTCCCCCTCCCCTCATACAGCATTTCGTCATGGGCGGCCCCCCCCCCCCCCGAAACAAAATCCTGGCTACGTGCCTGCTTTGTCAATGTTTTTTGTTTTAACGTTTTATGTACTTACGGTCACGATCTAACTTTGATAGTGTTTCGTTTAGCAGCGTATGATACTACTGAACCTGAAGGCTAGGTAAAACTTTCGCTGCTCGAGCATCATTGCCGCCGAAACATTTTAGAAAATTGTAACCCAGAACTGGCAACTTGGGGGTTCGGTAGATATACATGAAAAGTGAGTGAGAAGGGAAAACAATGTAGTGAGGAATGCACGGTCTAAGGAATATTTTAATTAAAAAGCAGATTTATCCAAACGAGTAGCCCGGCGAGACTGACATTATGTATATGCAGGTACGCGCACTAAAGGGTAGGATACGCAGATAATAAACAAACATCGAAACGTTCAGTTGGAAGCTCGCAAATGTAAAAAAGTATAATTTTTAAACGACGGTCAGACTTTGTATTGAGGAAAATGGAGAGGTCCCATTTCGCAATGCGTGCGGTCTATCAGTCGATAGTTTTTTGGAGCTGCTGAGGCACTACCTTAACTCCACTGTCGTTTCCTTCGAGGGAGAGCTGTTTGTGCAGAAACGTGGTATCTGTATCGGTTCCGTTGTGGCACCGGTACTGTGTGACATTTTTCTTGCAAATTGCGACAAGCGTATATCTGAAAAAAATTCAACAGAAGGAACATGTTAAAGTTTTTCGTTACGTAGACGATTTTTTGGTGTGTGTTTCCCGCCCTGTAATTGCGGATGATCAAGCGATCGCGGGTTTTCTAGAACTGTTCGCAAGCTGTGCTTTCGGCTTAAAATTCACCCACGAGACATCGGTCTGTGGTCGGCTGCAGTTTTTGGATCTTGGGTTATATTTCGGTGCGGAGCATGCCTGCTGGGCGTATGAGCCCGTCCGTTCCAAGAAAGGAATGTTGCCGTTCAGCTCGGCGCACTCCAAGCTGGTGAAGAGGGGCATTGCTTCATCTTGCCTAAGGGCAGCGCTAAAGAAATCTTGCCCTCACAGGATGAAAAGCAGTTTTAATTCTCAGCTCAGCAGACTTGAAGAGGCAGGGTACCCCCGTCATGTCCTTCGAGATGTTTCAGAGACCTTAGCAAAAAAGATAAAAAAAGACAACAGCGCAGAGTGCGAAAGGGCTCCCAGGAGGGTAGTTAGGCCTGTTGTCTTGCCCTACATTCACAAGATGTCCCACAATCTGAAGAAGGTGGCCCATCGCTTTGACATACCAGTCGTTTTTTCTGCACCGAATAAACTATCTTCGCTCTGTAAAAGGATAAGCAGATTAGGAGAGGAATCGGATGTGCCGCAAGAGTCGTGCAAAAAACGACATGTCACTAAGTTCCGCGAGTGCGCCACTAGTGTCACGTACAAAATCCCCCTGTCATGCGGTAAGGTGTACGTCGGCCAGACGGGGAGGTGCATTAATGATAGGGTCAGAGAGCATGCGTTGGCGATCAGGCAGTCCCCGTCTGGCCACTTAGCGGTCCACTGTGACCGTTGCGAAATGCGGGCCCAACTCTGAAAAGTGCAGCCCCATTTTTGGTGACACCTCTGTCATGGGGCATTACAAAACAAAAACGGCAAGAGAAATCCACGAAGCCTTCCTGATTAGGTCCCACCACGACAATTCTTGTGTGAGCGCTCCCTCTTTGTTCCTGACTGATAAAGAATTCTACTATTTGAACAACCAATGACACTAGCAATTGAGAGGGGGGGGGGGGTTTAGACCATATCTTTGGTGCTCTGCCAAGTGTGCCTGCTTTTATATTTTTACAATCCTGTCATCGAAATAAACAATTCAGTTGAAAGTTACGCCGCGTCCTGTCTAGTTCTTCCCTCGTTTTTCGTCCTCGTTGTTTTGGCGTATTCCACCATGACTGATTTTGATGTAGAGGGTGTCACAAAAGAAAATTTACAGGGTTTTTTCTACGGCAAAAACAAACTAGGCATCGCCGAACGCTCATTCTACGCCCAAAGGTAGCGCAAGAGGTCACAACCAGATGCCAAAGTTTCAGCCCGATCCGATACCTTAATCATAAGTTATAAGTGATTTTCTGAGAAGTTCAATGGGAAAATGGCGGAAGACGAAGTTTTCGAATACACGGGGCTCTATGGCACCAGAAACTGAAAACGGGCAAAAATGGTCTATATTTTCCCATTTAACTTTTCAGAAAATCACTTATAATTTTTGAATAAGGTATCGGATCGGGCTGAAACTTTGGCATCTGGTTGTGACCTCTAGCGCTATATTTGGGCAGAGAATGAGCGTTCGGCGATGTCTAGTTTATTTTCCCGGTAAAAAAAAACTCTGTACATTTTCTTTTGTGACACCCTGTATTTTTAAATGCTTACTAGGTGTAGCTCCGATTGGCGCTCCTACAAACAACTGAACCCTTCTCTACGGCAAATGTTCGCTGAACTGAATGGATGTTGCATGCTGGAGGGATATATTGAATAATTATAAACACGATTAATTGTTTTGCAGGTATATAGATCATATTTCCCGCGGATTCTAGATGTGGGGCTTAAGCTTTGAAGTGAAGAAAAGCAAGGAGCACGAATGATGTTTGTAGAGGATGCAGTGAACTTCAGATGTTTTCATACGCAGCCTTCCTAATCAACTCGCTGTTGTAAGGGCTTTATATTTTAGCTGACAGCTTATATTCAATACTGGATTTATAATTCCCTTACGAAAACCTAGATAGACAGAAATATAAAGGGAAATCCAGAGGGGAGTATATTTTGGTTTAGTCCGTATGCACTTGAGAAGAAGATTGTCGTCGTTAGTTCAGTCTGATGCACACAGGCTACTTTCTTGTTTTCAAACATGATACGTGCGCTGCATTACCTTTTCAACTACTCCTTCTTGTATTGGCCATAAAATTATAATTGATGTGGCAGTGCGTTTCTGAATACTGGTGCTTTATCTGCTGAATCCACCGCTCACAGACACTTTCCACTACACTGCGCATCAACCTCTCCGTACGACGTTGTCGAGGCTGGCGTGGTTTGTGCAGCGCTTCATCCCCTACTGACAGGTGAGCACTGTTCTTGCGTCTCTTTCGCGTGCCGTCTCCTGCGGAGGAGGCACCAAATGAAACCCCGTGCTTTCTCAATTACTACGCACTACGCTTCCAAGGACGAAGGCCGAAGCTGCGAAAAAAGAGACTGAACACGAATTAAAACTTGCAGGCGGCAGTAGTACTGCTCAGTGTTGCCACAGCTCCCCAAAAGATAGTAGTAGATTTCAGTTTGAAAAATCAGCAAAAATCGGTAGATTTCTAAATTTCGGTACTATGATTTTTTTATTAGCTTTTATTATGTCGTACGGTTATTGCATTGATTATTTTCACAGCAGATGTGATAAATACCACAAAAAACAAAGGGAGCAGTGAAAAAAAAGTAGAAACTATGCAAAGCAAATTTCACAAGACCTCTTCCTGCAAGATCCGTAAGTCAGCTGCCACGCGACTATTACAGGATTACTAGAAATTGCTCAGTCTTTATCGCTTAGCGGTCTGCTCAATCAGGTAGTTTCACACTTTTTGTTCTTTGAGTGTAAAGTTTGTTGCCGGTACTTTTCTTCAAAGTTCCATATCCCGAGGTGTTTTAAAGGGAAGGGCCCTCCACTGATTCTTTGACTGGCCGAAAGCATGCGCTGAAATAGAGCTCAGGCAACGTAGTAACGCGGACAAAAAATCGGGGTAGCAAACTTCGAGTTATTTTGGAAGTTGTAAGTAAATTAAAATCGCTCAAACCGCGATGCATACGGCACGGCCATGGCACGCGCGAAGCCGGGTGCGTTTTCTCAGATTGCCGAGCGTGCCGTCGCTCTGTAGTGACTCTAGCTTTGACAAGCCTTCCTCCCCTTTCCCATTTTGTACACCAATCCATCCGCGTTTAACTATCCCCTGCATTGCGTTGTCACCTGTGCGCGCCCAGTGCGCATACACTATTGGCCCTCCCTCCCCTTCAGCTACATTCACAAGGCTTTCTCTGTTTCTCTTTCTGTGCGCGTACACTATTGGTCTTTCTTTTTCCCTTGATTTCCTTTAATAGCGCCTACGCACACACACACACACTTTAAATGACCCGCAAAAGTGCGCCAAAATAACTCGAGGGCACGCCTTCAAGCAAATAGTAGTAGTTTTTGACCATGTGTAGGCAAAATGGAGAGAAATCAGCAGACTCTGTGGTATTATCACTGAATCAGCACCATTTCCGAAAAAATCAGTAGATCTCAGGCACGTATTCGGGGGGGGGGCCATGGGCCCGCCCCGCCCCCCCCCCGAAATCTGCCATTTTGCTGGGACCTCCTCTCCCCCTGAATCCTGTAACAAAATCCTGGCTACGTGCCTGGTAGATCTACTGATAAATCAGTAGGAGTGACAACACTGGTACTGCTATGAGAGTCAATCTTGAAACAAGGAAACAAAAACGTACTACCCCAGACAGTGTGGAGCACCGTGGAAACTATAACCTTAGCAACCTTGTACAGGGAAGTTGACGTCGTGCATAGGCCATTTGAAATTAGTACTACTTAGGCTCGCATGTATCCGATATTATTTCTCTCACTGCCCAGATTTCTAAAGAAACATGACTAAGCATCGAACACGTCGCCAGGACAAAGGTGGGAAGGCGCTTGAAAGTTCATAACAGCCAGTATAAATTCCCCCCTTTCCGTTTTTTGTATAGGAGGTGCTGCCATCTGGTGGGAGCTCCGCTAACTCTTGATGCTAATGGTGCCTATATAAACAGAAGATGGCGCCACCATGCTGTCCTCGCACCTTTTTCCGAAGTGATTTTTAAGAAGTACGTTATTGGGAGTGGGGGGGGGGGGGGTATTACGTTTAAGGTTTCGCGGTGCTTAAAAACATTGTGTCCTTGGAAATAAAATGAACGCAATATTGATTTAATGTCTAAGCTCACGAACGAAATTAATTCTGCATCTCTTCAGGTGAAATATCACATTTCAAATAAGGCAATGAAGATTTTGCGAGAGTTTATGTTGTCATATTTTGTGAACTATTCGTAAGACACATAGGCGGTCTACTTAGAGTACTAATTTTTGCACCTTTCCAATTCCGGAACTTCCTGGTTCTCCCGGAGGAGACTGTGTCGATTTTGAATGGTTTCCTAGTTAAAACAAATGACCATTACGAATGGGGAAAATACGTTATTATGAGTTTAGCGCCATATGTGTTTGAATGGAGCAATGGTATTAATTTGATATTTCTCCGACATGTGCCCGCGCTTGTGCGCTTTACTTCGTTTGAAATCTGCTAGAAATGGTGTAAGCAGGCCGACGAATAAAGAAAAACGCGCAGTTATCTTTCGTGGGAGTACAAGCGCCCAAACTGGGGTTAAATACTGCGCTTGTACTTTTCCGGAGGCGTGAAGCTGAGTTTGAAAATGTTACTGCACAAGGCTGAGCCCTGAATTTTATTTGTCTGTCTCGTTTGTTAACTCAAAATTGAAAAAAGAACGCTTTTTGGATTGAATGTTAATACATTAAATAGGAGCGTATTCAAGGGGCCAAACGAGTCAATATCGCCATCGACAAGCGTAAAATAATCTTAGACGGGTTGGGCTTAACGGTTCAAAAATATCATGAAAAAGCGCTTGAAATTGTGCATCAGAGGCGTCAGTCTGTTCGCGCTTCAGTAACAACCTTCGGTAATCTAGGTACGTACCCTAAAGGCATTCAAGAAACCTCAACGAATGTAGAACGCAAATGCTTTATAAAAAGCAGACAGGATTCAAACACATTCCTTCCAACGAGCAAGAAAAAAATATTAATAAGGACAAACACGTTCGTTTAGCATATCGTCTGCATTGATACTTCACTTTTTGAGCCCACGTAAAATAATGTACAGCCGATGTTTACACTTACCGTGAGTCAAATGAAAACGAGGAGGAATGTTATTCAGGGTGAAGAGAAAGTCTGCGGAGTCTATGTTGTGTGAATAAAATGGTAAATCAGAAACATTCGGAAAAACCGCGCGACGAGCGCCAAATGTGGCTAACAATGCCCAATTTATATTAAAAAAAACACTAAAAAGCAAAGCAGCTACCGTTTGGTGTGGATCCAAAGAACGGCGAGCGGAGTCTTCGCTAAGCTCGCTGGTTGCGCAGGGGTTCAGGTGTGCCCCGCTGACATTGATGTTGTGCATCGTGTACCTTCAAAAACCCAAGGGGTACAAAATGTGATTGTAAAGTTTGTGCGACGTAGTGTCAGAGATGAAGTCTTGACAAAGACGAAAAAACGAAGGCTTACGAGCGCTGACCTTGGCTTTGAGACTTCTGTGCCAGTTTATATAAACGAACATTTATGTCTCGAAAACAAAATCTTGCTGAGCAAAGCGATCCGCTGTAAGAAGGAAAAGGGATGGAAATTTGCCTGGGTGTCCCAGAGCAGAATTTTCATGCGAAAAAATGAGACTAGCGACGTCATTTTGATTACCAGTGAAGACGACCTTTCCAAGATTGCGTAGACGGAAATGAGCTTTTGTTTTTCTTTTTCTTTTTCCTTTTTTATGTCTAAAAACTTTTTACGCCCCTTGACTTGCATGATTTTATGGAAGAAAAGCATTCCTTCTCAGATACGTTTCTTCATATGAATACTAGGTCAATAAAAAACAAGCATGATGAGTTGCATAATCTGTTTTATCAATTCGGACCACACTTAAGTGTTATCATGTTTTCCGAGACGTGGTATACAAGCAGTGCAGATTATTTCATTTTGCCCGATTACAATCATATCAGCGTTGATAGAGCTGGAAAAAGAGGCGGTGGTGTCGCTATGTTACTGAAGAAGGATATGAGGTACGAATTGTTAGAGCAGTTTTCAATAATCACCGAATGGTATGAAATTTTGACTGTTCTTGTTAATGATACTATATTTTCTGTAGTTTATCGTCCCCCAAGTGCTGCCTTTGCGCCTTTTATTCAATGTTTTGAAGAGCTCTGTGGATTTGTAAATGAACATAACTATAGATCTTACATCGCTGGTGACTTTAATATTGATTTGTTTACTGATGGTAACTTGCAATTTGCGTTTACAACTCAGTTTCAATCCTTTGGTTTTTCTAATGTAATCAAGAACCCTACAAGAGTAACTAGTACAAGAGCTTCTCTTCTTGACTTGTTCATTACAAACCACGAACTTTCCGTACTCTCTGCCGGCGTCATTTCATCAGATATCAGTGATCACCTTCCAATTTTTATATCGGTAGAAAAACGTCACTTTAGACAACGTTACATTAGCTCGACGATTACATACCAACCTATCACGCAACACCAGTTAGATGCTTTCCGCTATGAAATTGAACATACAAATTGGTCTGTTATTTTTGAAAGTCGATCGGTAGATGATGCCTATAATTCTTTTTTGGACTTATATATTCAAATATATGGCAAATATTTTCCATTTAAAACCGTAAAACCCTCCAAAAACTCTCGCAAACCTTGGGTTACACCAAAACTTCTCACTATGATTCGCACAAAAAACAACTTATATGGTCAGTTCTTGAAATCTAGGGAAAATTCGAAACTTGATATTTTTAAGAAATATAGAAACAAACTAACAAGCAAGCTGCGACAAGCGAAGAAAGACTATTACATTAATATGTTTAATATCGATGATTTACGTCAAAGTGACGTTATGTGGCAAAGACTCAAAACATTGCTTAACTACAAACCACAGGTTTTTATGCCAGTTGAAATAAACATAAATGGTTGTATAATGTCGGGGACGGATATGGTGAATGCTTTTAATAGCCATTTTGTAAATCATACCACATCTTCTGTTTCTACTACTACTGTAAATAATGCACTTCAGTGCATGCCTTCACCCTTGCCTAATTCTATATTTCTTTTTCCCACTGATGTATCCGAAGTCTATAATATATTTATGAGCCTAAACAATAGTAGAAGTATTGATGCATACAATATGCAAATAAAACCAGCAAAGTATGTTCTAGATATCCTAGCACCATACCTAACTTATATATTCAATCTTGCACTTGAGTCCGGTGAGTTTCCTATTAAAATGCAGATTGCCAAAGTTAGTGTATTGCATAAAGGTGGTGATTTAAATAATATTAACAATTTTAGACCAATTTCTATACTTCCAGTATTTTCTAAGCCACTCGAAAAAATAGTTTCAAATAGAATTGTCTCTCATCTTGAGAAATACCTTTTGATTACAAATTCTCAATTTGGTTTCCGTAAAAGTTATTCCACTGAGTTAGCATTATTAAAACAAAAAGAAATAATATTAAGAGCACTAGATAATCACTTATTAACAATCGGTATATATTTAGATTTCTCTAAGGCCTTCGACACAATAAATCACAATGTCCTGATAGCAAAATTAGAATACTATGGCATTCGTGGGAAAACATTAAGTTTGCTACAATCTTACTTACAGAATCGTACCCAGTTCGTGTCTATATTAAACTTTAAATCTGATATTTCAAAAATAACAAATGGTGTACCCCAAGGCAGCATTTTAGGCCCCCTACTTTTTATTCTTTATATTAATGATATTGTGAATGTAAATCGTGATCTTAAAGTTGAGTTTATTATATATGCTGATGACACTAGCATCTTCTTTTCCGATAAAGATATCCGTACTCTAGTAACTAAATGTAATAGCGTTCTTGATCGTGTAGAAAAATGGACAAAAGATAATCACCTTAAGTTAAATTCGCAAAAACCAAAGCCATTTTATTTAAAAGTCAACATGTTACAGTTATGATCCCAAACCCACTGATTTTGAACAACGAAGAAATTGAATTTGTCGACACTATTAAGACTTTGGGCGTTTGGTTTACAAATAGTATGTCTTGGAATAAACATGTTGATCATCTTTCGTCTAAACTGTCGAAAACAGTGGGGTTGCTAACCAAGTTTAAATCATTGTTACCTCGTTGTGTTAAACTCCAACTTTACAATGCTTTGGTATATTCCCAACTTAATTATTGTCATCTAGTTTGGGGAAATACAACAAAAACAAATATAAATAAACTACATATTTTACAAAAGAAAGCTGTGCGTGCTATTGCCAATGTTTCATACTATGATCACACTGAACACTTGTTCTCATTGTTTAATATAAAACCAATTTCAAATATTTACAGGTCCCGACTTCTTGTGGCGTACAAGAAGTCTACGCAGTTTAAAAATAAAGTTTTTGAGGATATATGTAACCTAGTCCTTTTCACTTCCTCATATCAACTCCGCCCTAAAGAAAAATGGTTTGTTTCACCATCACATACATTATACTATAACCACACGCTAAATTACCAATTAACTACTTTATTGAATGAATTATTTTTAAAAGGTGTTGATGTTGATGCAATGACGCTGGCAGAGGTACGAGCATTATTTTAGGGTTGTTTTCTTAGGTACCGCTAAGGCATGCGGATCACTGTACCATTGTATACCACAATGAATGTATTAATTTCATTTTTTCTCTTTTTTTCTGTTTGATCTGTGGTCTGTACATTTAAAATAGTGGCCTTTCTCTCAATGTAGCTATTTTGTTTGTTTTTGAAATTGCTTAGGAATCGCCTGCTGTAAAGGGGCCAGGACCTCCGTCAAGCTGCTGCAGCAGCTTTTTGTCTTGGTCCCCCGTTTCAGTGATGAAACAAAATAAAGATTTATTATAAGAGTAGGTTCACGAAGAATGCGCAGGGACTCATGGAGTATATACTTTGAATGTTTCGAGTGCAAGAATTGAGCTGTCAATTTGCTTATTATGTTTTAGATGCGGAGCATCTCTTGCTGGGTCTATGTCCCGCGGCGTTGGCGTCGGCGTCGTGAGTCCGCACTCACAATGCGCACGCGCAACTCTCCTCCTTCCCTCTCTCCAACAGCTGCGCGTTACTCTCTCCGCTCTCTCTCTTACCAGCTGCAAGCACTGCGTGCGTTCGCTTCTCTCACACGGCGCGCGCCCGCACAACTCTCTCCTACTTGCTTCGTTTCAGCTTGGTTCAGACGCAGCCAACGCTACAAGCGCGAGCTCCGGGCTTCCAGCGTCCCTGCCAAGCACGCGCTCGTGCAGTAACAGGCACTGTTCAGGGCCACACGCTCGTACTTAAAGCATCGGCTGCGTCTGGACAAAAGCTGAAACGAAGTATAGACTTTTTAATGTTTACAAAATCACAGTCCCGCGTGCGGTCTTCACAGCTCCGCACGTGCGTGTTCGTCGCTTCGGAAAGCGAGGAAAGCACGCGCCATACGCACGAACAGTCAAGATGGCACCGGCCACACGCTCTTTTTTGGAAAGGTCTATAGTCTCCTCTCCTTCAAGTGTGAAAAAAAAAAAATAAACGGAGAGCGGCGAGCGTTTCAAGTTTCTGTGGCGCCATCTCTCGACGTCAGCACGCAACTGACTCTTTCCTTGGAACCAACACGATGCTCCGCATCACCCCATGGTTCCCCTCGGGAAGATGGTGTAATCCTTTTTTTTGTTTATTTTGCTTTATTGTGGGTTACGTTCTGCCCCGAGGATCGGAGCAAAAAGACACATTTCTGAATTTTTATTATAAATTAAAAATCTGTGGTTCCACTCTCTCGAGTCTGGTCATTCATACTGACCATAACTTCAAAACGCCAAAAGAAATTTTCGTAATTTTTTTTTTTCAATTTGCAAAAAAAAGAAAAAGCAATAATATAAACAGCTTTGCTCTGCAATTGTTTGTCTTCTCTTACCCTCTGACCCTAATATAGGATATAACTTCTTCGTCTCCCCCAACAAGTACTGTTAATACAGTTTGGAACGCTTTTATTGAATTCAAAACTAGGTCCAGTCGACCACTTATCTTTCGTACGCTTAGCTCGAACTCAACGTAAACTCGAAGCAATGTAGCATTCATATGAAGTCATCTTAAAGAATCAGTGTCGTTTCAGGCCATGGAAAATTTACGAGTACTCTTGGAGTACTTTTGTGACTTTGACACGGCATGCTAATGGCAGCAGCGCAACATTTTTAGCAGAGGCTGTTTTCACTGAGAGTTGAAGTGGTTCACGCCACCAAGTTTTGTTCAAAATCAAGATATAGCCGCCAAATACTTTCAATGTAGTCATAAACGAAAACCATTATGGAACGCTGACGACTTGAGGTCAAAGAATATGTGGAAGAAAATACTTAACAAGGAAAGGGATGATACGAGTGCAACACGTTGGGCTACTTTTAGCGAAGTAAAGAAATGTAAGATACAATGTGACGACAAAACAAATATATATATGAGGACAAGTTTTTAGTAGAATTGGTAAATATTGAAATCGAGAAAACATTTTTATTACTATCTTTACCTTTGGCTAAAGTTGGATGCCTTAGTTTGCTTATAATAATAAAAAAAGCAGCTGTACTAACCTGGGGGTACAATATATGTCTGTTAGTAAATACCCAGGTATTAAAAAATGAGTGATGCTTTAGTTTTGCTTTGCAAATTTTCTTTTCTCTTTGTTTTTGTATTGAGCTTGTTTGCCTTTGATTTTGTTTTCGGTACAATTTTGTTCATTATTTCTTCCGCCAAATTAATTTGAATGTATTTATACAACTATTTGAATTCTGAAGTTCAAATAACAGTTGATAATATGAACTATGCATTTGAGTAAAAAAAAGTTGTAACTTATAACTAGAGTTCCGAGTTTCAGGTAAATAACCATAACCTCCGAAAATTAACCCTCGAAATGATTTTATTAGAAAAAACCCCGAAAACTAACAACAACGACTTGGAACTGTTCACGAATATAAAAATCTCAAGTTGCACGGGCAGAAAGTTCCTAGCTACAACTGTTATTTTGTGTTAACACAAACATGTCCCACTGAAATTTTTCACCAGTGCTGCTTCTTTCTTCGGAATCGCACACGTTATCTCGCTTTTTCTTATGGGCGGGGACGTCTTCGATCTTTGACTCAGGCGCATGAAATTTGTGGCATTGGTGGAATCCCATTCCCGGTCCTATTTGTTTTTCAAGATAAACCCCGATAAACCCCGATAAATCACAATTACTTTTTTTTACCGACACGAAAATCGAGACCAGAAAACACCGAATCAACGAAAAAAATAAACCCCAAGTTCGAAGAATTAATAAACGACGGAACTACGGAACCCTATACTTACAACTCGCAAATTTTAATATGATCGCGGTATAACATTTTTAACTTCTATAGGAAATTTATTCATTAGGTGAATTTTACTAACCGCGTCAAGGGCGTTCCCGAGAAAAAGGAAATCGTGTTTTTCGGGCCGGGTAAATAAGCTATGCGCAGAAAAAAGCTCAAATGCTTGAGAATGTGACGCTAATGGTTGGGATAAAACACGAAAGTTTGAGAAAAAGACGGTGTCCGGAAAAAAAACATAATTGCGAAAGATGAAATTTCAGCATGAGCCGACATACAAGAAAGGTAATATTGCTTTATTTCGTGCTGACATATTTTTGCCAATGAAATATCGGGTGTCTCAAGTAGCTGCCAGGCTATTTAAATCGACCGAAAAATTCAGTTTCTTAGCCTATCGCGCTACAATTTTGTGCAGCGTTGCCCACTGATGGGGCGTTGTTTTTTGTAATATTTGCAAAGAGCGAACTTACCTGAGAAAAAAGTAAAGAAAGAAAAGGCTTAGCTCCTATGGAAACGCAGCAAAGCCACCGGTCTTGAAACAATACGGCACCGTTTCGGACAGGAGAAAAGAGATGGCGGAAGCGGTCGCGCCGCCAACTGCCGCCATCGAACGAGCATACGGCGGCGAGAGCCGGCGTGATTAGCAGATGATCTTTTCGACTCAAAAGCGGAACGCCACCTTTAGCGGCGAAAGTCGCAGAAACAAAAACAGGCGCGGTAACAACAAGGAACTGCAAAACAGACGATATCAATAGCCCCCCCTTCAACAAAAAAAAAAAACAGTCAAAATAATTTGCCAAAACATTTTTTAATCGACTATGTGTCCATTCAATGTGTTTTATTAGTAAGGATGATAAAATAACGCATTGGCAACCGATATCAAAAATTACACCATCTTCCGAGGGAAGCATGGGGTGATGCGGAGCATCGTGTTGGT
Organism: Ixodes ricinus; assembly: GCA_037355805.1. NCBI lineage: Eukaryota > Metazoa > Arthropoda > Arachnida > Ixodida > Ixodidae > Ixodes > Ixodes ricinus. The sequence continues at coordinate 109,740 of JAZHYW010007529.1, forward strand.
TCCGAGGAAAGAGTCAGTTGCGTGCTGACGTCGAGAGATGGCGCCACCGACTGCCCTTGCGGTACCCTCTACGCGAGCCTTCGTCGCGGCTCGCGGCAGAGAAACTTAAAACGTTCGCCGCTCGCCGTTTATTTTTTTCGCTGTGGCTAGCGTTACGTCCGGACGGAGCACTGAAAAGCGTATACCTAACCCTCCCCCCCCCCCGCCCTCCTCTCTCTCCCCCGTGAACCTAGGGAAGGCGGAGATTCGGACGTAACTTGAGTTACGTCGGACGTAGCGCTAGACACTTCGTATTTTTTTTCACACTTGAAAGAGAGGGAGACTAGAGGAGGAGAGTTGCGTGCGCGCGCGCGGTGTGAGTACAAGCGAACGCACGCGCAGTGCACGCAGCTGGTAGAGAGAGAGAGCGGAGAGAGTAACGCGCAGCTGTTGGAGAGAGGAAAGGAGGAGAGTTGCGCGTGCGTAGTGCGAGTGCGGACTACAAGGCCGCGGGACATAAACCCGAGCAAGAGATGCCCCGCATCTACAAAAGCTCGCGCCGCTTTTGATTTAAAAAAAGATCGTCTGCTAAAGACGCCGGCGCTCGGCGCCGTATGATCGTTCGATGGCTGCAGTTGGCTTCGCGACCGCTTGCGCCATCTCTTTGTCTCCTGTGCGAAACGGCGCCGTATTGTTTCAAGACCGGTGGCTTCGGTGCATTTCCATAGGCGCTAAGCCTTTTTCTTTCTTTACTTTTTCCTCAGACAAATTCGCACTTTGCAAATTTTACGAAAAGAAAGCACCATCTGTGGGCAACGCTGCACAAAATTGTAGCGCGATAGGTTAAGAAACCGAATTTTGCGGTCGATTTAAACAGCCTGGCCGCTACTTGGGACACCCGGTAGATGTTCGAATACAGGCAGCCACAATGTAATATTTTGCTTTTACGATATTAGGTTTAGGGGAACGTCGGCTCATAAAGATAATTCGTATTTTTCAAATATATTTTTTTTTTGATATCCAGGTAACGTCATGTTTTCAAACTTTCGTGGTGTATACCAACCTCTAGGGTCACGCTTTCACGGAGTTCGAGCTTTTTGCGATGCATTGAGTTTGTTATCCGCACAGAAAAATACGATTCTCTTTTCTCTGTAACACCCTGTATATAACTTCTCCGTAAAAATGTATGTGTCATAGGCACTATAGTTCTTACAAAAAAAAAAGATAAAATAATATTTGATTGTTTTTAATTTATTCAAATATTCATGGCACTACAGAGGCTTTATCGAGGTCACCTCTAGTCATTTTAATAGACACACGACGTCGCTTATTATCTTCACACTTCCTAATTTGTGATTGGATGGTCTGCCTTCTTGACGGTCAATGCCGCAATCTGATTGGTTGATGCACAATAACAAGATGCGCGGGACTTACTACGCCCGGCGTTTCTTATATTGTTTAGCGAACACTCAAAATACCTGCAGGTCTCTGCCTCAATGAAAAGATTTTCACAAAACGAATAAGATGTCCATAAATCATTATTTAGTGCAACGATGTTCATCGGAAAGGGAGATTCTCGTTACTGGCATAGTCGACCTTAAATTGAATCTTTTGACTTAGCTATTGATTTGTGTTTCAAAACTTCTGGTATCATACTTCTTATTTTATAAAAAGTTTCATTACTATATGAAAGATTCAAATGTTTGTCTTTCGGTAACTTTTTTAAGGCATAGAATACGTAAAGATAAACTAGATACGAGTCACATTCCCGAAACAAGAAATACAATTAATTGCAAAAACGTAACTGCACTTTTTTATATTCAGTTCATGACGTAAAGGCATAAAAGGTAAAACATTTTTAAATGTTGAGTCATTAAATATTTGTAAATACCTTTGAGGAGGCAGGACTTGACTTTCGTATGCACTTGCCCTAGCTGGAACACCCCTGCTTAAATGAGATGAATATTACTCCTTATGACGTACCGACAAACATAATTCTTGACGACGTCAAAAAAAAAAAAAGACACAGCGAAAGAGCACGTATATTTTTTCAGGTACATTCTAGAGATATATGTCTGAACTTGATTGTCTAATCAACTTTTGGTACACAAGAAAACAGAAACTAGGGCTTTCACGAGTAGCGTTTTCCGACTAGTTGCGAAAACAATCATGCGTCCTTCTCATTTACGCTGGGACGCCGATAGCTCATCACGAGAGACGAGGAAAGTCCGGGTCGTGCACATTGCGACAGCGTCAGAATTCGTTCTGCTCCGTCTTCCTGTGCCAGCTGTTGAGCAAGCCCCGTAAAGTAGGCCGGAAAAAATATTGCAATGCAAAGGTAGATTTGTGCATATCTTGTCGTTTTGCGTGTTAGAAGGGACAGGATAGGCGAGCTATGTAGAAATATTTTTGTTGCAATACGAGAGCAAAATTTACTACATTTGCTTTGTTCGAGAGTATTACTTTAGGACAAATGGCAGGTGTCACGGCGCAGTGTTTCCGCCATATACTTCATAGAAATTTCAAATAGACATATGTGACACTTGAACCTGGATGTGAAGGACGCCCTCGTATTCCAGGGAAGTAATATAGAAGAACGCGTTCCTAAGATATTCTTATTCACAATTTAGATTTGAAGGAAATGGCGGATTTTTGTGTGAAGTCGAGGGATGTTTGGAAGAACAGCCACGAGAAGGAAACCAGAATATATTTTTTTCAACGCGTTCTTTTAAGTGGGAGAGCGAATATCACGGGTACTATGAACTAGTAACAATGCGATCATAAGCGGACGGACGTTGAAGGAACAGCCTTTATGTAATCTTCTCTCACCACTATTGAGAAGGGTGGCGTGGCTTCGTCAGGCATCTGGTCTCTTTAGACAACATCTTCTTTCAAGACAATGTTGTCTAAAATAAATTGTATTGTATGTACGTGTGTTCGTAGTCCGTCGTTTGTCACTTGTGCCATAGGGAACTCATAACTCAAATCACATATGCTTCACAAACTAACTGAAAAATAAGATAGCGAAAGGCCAGTGAGAGTTACTGCATATTGTGTACAGTTCAGTTCAGTTGAGTTTATTATACCTCAAAGTCATTTCAGATGAAATGCATTACATGCGGGGGGATCAAATGAAATATGCAGATAGCAAAAGAGTGACGACAAGGTAAATAATAGGAAAACGCAAAAAAACTACCAACTAATAGGACAGATCTCAAAACATAACACGTACAAAAAAGTAATTAACAGTTAAACATGTTAAAGATAAACACTTTTCAGGTGTGCCTTGCAGAGTTCACGGAATGGCTTAATGTTAGATTCACGTACTATGGTTGCCGGAAGAGAATTCTAGTTAGTAATAGTGAGAGAAAGTGGGAATTTTTGGATTTATTAGTTCTTGCGAATAGAGGTTTAATTTTTAGGCCGTGGTCGTGACGCAAGGAGATGTGAGGTGGTGGGTGACAGTTGGTGTTTCGAAAATCAGAAGAGGAATAGTAAGTTTTGTGAAAAAGGGCAAGACGAGCAAGGTGACTTCTTTGGGATAGAGGGCATAGGTCGAGGTTGAATTTTAGTGCAGATACGCTTGACGTTCGTGAGTAGTAATGTGTTATAAAACGTGATGCCTTTTTTTGTACCAATTCGAGTTTAGTAATGAAATATGATTGATGAGGCCACCAAATAAGTTTGGCGTAATCCAATTTTGATCAGACGAAAGTCTTATAGGCAGTTAGTTTAACACAACGGGGAGTGAGGTATAGGTTACGTTTTATGTATCCTAGAGGTCAGCACACACTACCCACTGACATTGTCAATATGAGCATTCCAAGTAAGGTTTCAGAAAATGTTACGCCCAGCTATTTGTAAGTTGGTACTTTTTCGAGAGGTAGTGTTAGTAAGGTGTAGTTACGTACAATAGGAGATCGCTGACCTATGAATGTTAAAAGTTTGCTCTTGGTTATAGTGACCTTCATCTGCCACGTGTTACACCAATGAGACAGAACACTTAGATCCCACTGTAATAGTATTGAATCTTCAGGGTTAGTGATGCGACGGTAAATTACGCAATCATCAGCGAAAAGCCTAATAGATTTATTTATTTATTTTTTATTCAAAATACCCCTAAAGGCCCTCTGTATGAGGGTATTACATAGGGGGGGGGGGGCAAGTAAATATAAGTACACAGATAAAACACAAATTATACAAAAGACAATATGAGTACAAGGAATAAAAAAAGAACCTTAAGTATTAGTATAACTACGCACTAGCTCTTGGAAGTTAGACATATCTAGTTCAGTTGCAATGTGAGCCGGTAGGTTATTCCAGTCGATTATGGTCCGTGGTATGAATGATCGTGCGTAACTAGATGAGTGGCATGTGATGCGCGCTACCTTGAATGAATGATCGCGACGTGGAAAAATAATGGGTGGTGTTTTAAAAAAATCGTCGTGAAGCGGTGCATGGTGATAGAGCTTGTGAAATAATGACAGACGGGCATGTTTACGGCGGCGTGATAGGTCATGCAACTCAGCTTGATTTTTTAATGCGGTGACACTGGAAAATGGAGAGTAGTCAGAGAAAATGAAACGCGCAGCACGGTTTTGCAGCGACTCGATGTTACTTATAATGTAGGCTTGATCAGGATCCCATATGGCAGAAGCATATTCAATTTTGGGGCGGATTAGAGTGATATAAGCAAGTTTACGTAAGTGAGCGGGTGCTTGTTTAAGATTGTGCTTTATGAATCCAAGGGAACGGTTAGCAGAAGCAAGGGTGACATCAATGTGGTAGTGCCAGGACAAATCAGACTGAAAGTGGACACCCAGGTACTTATAGGTAGATGTAAGTTCAACAGTATTGTTATTCAGAAGGTAAGAAGTTGGAGTCTGAGAGGAGCTTTTGGTAAACGACATATGTTTTGTTTTGTTGTGGTTGAGGGTCATTAGCCACGAAGAACACCACGTGGCTAACTGGTCCAGGTCTGATTGGAGAGCTTGGCGATCGGTGTTAGAAGAGATGTTACGGTAGATGACACAGTCGTCAGCAAAAAGGCGGACATGAGATGAAACGCAAGTGGGTAGGTCATTAATGTATATGAGAAAAAGTAATGGGCCCAGCACGCTACCCTGGGGAACTCCAGATGTCACTTGGACAAAAGAGGAGTTAGAGTTGTTAAGGGAAGTGAACTGAAGTCTATTTGAGAGAAACTCTTTTATCCATGAGAGAACATTAGAATGAATGTTAAGCTGTGCAAGTTTTAGTAGAAGCCTGTGATGAGGAACGCGGTCAAAAGCCTTCGAGAAGTCGAGAAAAATTGCATCAACTTGTGAACCAGCATCAAGAGATGTATGTAAGTCGTGAACGAAACCGGAAAGTTGAGTGTCACATGAGTAACCCCTGCGAAAACCGTGCTGATACTTGAAAATAATGTTATGGTCCTCTAAATAGCGCATGACTTGAGAATGTATGATGTGCTCCAGAAGTTTACAAATAGTGCTGGTTAGTGAGATAGGTCGATAGTTTAGTGGGGAGGATCGATCACCAGATTTGAAGATGGGAATTACCTTACCTATACGCCAGTCTTGAGGAATTAAACCTGTAGAAAATGACTGCGAGAAAATGGCTGTCAAGATGCCAGAAATGCCTGGCGCAGTATTTTTAAGTATCTTGTTGTTTATACCGGTGTGATCAGAGGCAGATGATAATTTAAGCTTATTTAGTAGAGACAAAATACCGGCCTCTTCAATGACTATTTCGGACATATACATATCATTAAGCCTGTTTAAGGTGGGGGATGAAGTAGTGTCCTCACGAGTAAACACAGATGAAAATGATTCATTAAGGAGGTGAGCACACTCTGACTGTGGAACTGAAACGCCATTGTTATCGATGAGAGACACTTCAGGATGACTTCTTGGATTAACTACACGCCAAAATCGTTGAGGGTTATTTAAGAGTAAAGACGACAAGTCATGATGAAAGAAATGACGGCGGGTGATTTTAAGAAGCGACTGGTAATCACTGTCACACTTTTTGTAACGGAGCCAAGAAACTGATAGCTTGTTCTTATCTGCTAGTCTGAATAAGCGCTTTTTTTTGTTGTTTAGTCGTCGAAGCTGCTGACTAAACCAAGGCGCACTGTTTTTGCACTTTATTGATATTATAGGAATAAACTTATCAATTAAATTAGTAAACGTATTTTTAAACAAGGCCCAGTTTTCTTCGACACTGCGCGACATAAATTGATGCAGGAACTGTTCTGAGAAAAGAGATAGGTCAGAGTTAAGTCCATCAAAATTGGCTCTATTGTAACATCTGATCCGCTTATCAGTGGTACTTTTGTTAGGCGAACAAACAATGCTACCGGTAATAACATCATGATCAGAAAGCCCGTCTAGGTGAACTATGTCGGAACAGATGTCGGGATCATTGGTTAGAATTAAATCAAGAACGTTTGCAGAAGTGTCAGAGCGCCGAGTGGGAAGTGTAATGAGTTGAGATAATGAGAAGTCTAGACAAGACTGGAGGAAAGCATGGGCCTCAGTTTCGGTAGCCGCAACAGATAGAGTCGACCAGTTTATGACAGGGAAATTAAAATCTCCAAAAATAATTAACACACATTTAGGGAATCTAATACAAACTTCACTCAAAAATCCGATGAAACTCACACGAGAATGCCTCCTTCATATCAGGAGGGCGGTAGAAAACACCAACAATTATTTTAGCGGGACCACACTTCAAAGAGACGAATACGCATTCGAGGAAAGACTTAATGTGGATGAGGACCCCAAGGAACTCCTTCCTCAACGCAATGAGGACACCACCACCTCTCCGATTCTGCCCTATCACAGCGAAAAAAGTTGTAAACAGATAATGTTTTCCTCACCAGATGATATCTGGTGAGGAAGATCGTAAATATATATATATATATATATATATATATATATATATATATATATATATATATATATATATATATATATATATATATATATATATATATATATATGTGATAATAAAAGCGGACCGAGAACGCTGCCCTGGGGGACGCCCGAGAGTACAGGCAGGCTTGGTGATCTGGCATGCCCAAAATGAACAGCTTGATTACGGAAGCATGCTACCCGAAGACTATTTTTATTTAATATAAATCCTAGGATAATGAAACTTTACATGCTTATAGGGTTTTTTCTTCTCTTTTCAGAACAGTCATTAGTTCTGACATAGCTCCTATACTTTACGTTCAGCACCCCATACAATTACAAAAAATAGGTATTTTTGTGCACAACTTTTGTCATACGAACTTTTCAGCAGAAATATATTGCAACAGCTTATTTCGTTCATTATGAGGTGTAGGATGCTGATAATTATTCAAAAGTTCTGCATAATTTTCTTATCTATAAAAAATAAAGATGCTGCAATGTTGTAATTTTAGAAGCCATCTAGAAGTTCATCGCAATTTGCCTAAACATATATCCGAAAATTACAGGTCTAAATAGATCTAAGCAATATATACACCTTCAAGAATATGTGTGTGAAATTTCGTTATGATGTGACAATCGTAAGTATCAGAAAAGGTGTGCACGATCTGTGAAGACTGCCGAAAATCACAATAAGAGGAAAATGCATCTGAAAGTTCAAAAGTTATATTCTCATCAAAAAGCAGCTGTAATTGCATGAAACTTAGCCAGAACACAGGCAGGCTGTCCAGGAAGTATCCAAAGTCACTAGGACACTCCAGCATATCCGTTGTCCACACGCAGTTCTTGCGGCTGGACGCCTTGCAAGTGCCCTTCCGTTTTTCAGCGGACTCCCGGACGGAGAGCTTGCCCTGCTGACATGTCTGGCACGTCGCACTACAAACGAGCATCGTCAGCGCGCCGGTGTCGCATATCACTGCACTCGCAGACCCATCGCCGCACGTCCTCTGTTCGTTCTCGAAGAATCCAAGCTTCTTTTCGGACGCGCTCACAAACGCCAACGCAGCGTCGATCTCCTCCGAGTCGCCGGTGCCGTCGTTAGGCCTATCTGGCCCCGTCGGCTGCTGAACACGATCTTCCGCTGTCGTTCTCCGCTTGACTTTGCAGTCGACTTCACTTGATCTTATTCTTCGTCCAGTACTTCCGAGCACGAAGATCGCGCTTCTTCGGATTGTTGATAGCGAAAATGATCGGATAAACGAAGAAATAGTGGTAGTTCTGGTTCGAGGCGCCACGATGCCGGAGCAGTATCGTAGGCTTCACCACACACTCCAAGCTGCGTTAGCCAATGGCGGTCTCGTGATACCGTCACGTGATTTAAGAGTCCAGTAGGGACGCTCGAAAGACGCGGTAAAACGCACAGTTTACTATTATTTGCTGAGAAAGTACGAAACCGATGGAGTTCAGCCGGGAAGAATGAGGCCTTGACTAATGCCGCAAGCGATCGCAATGGCGGGCGGCACCGCCGTTCCGAGAGGATAGGCACTCAAAAATAGCAAACTTTCGCGTAAATTTGCCATTTCTCGAGCCACCCCGAGGCAGTTAGACACAGTTTTCACTAACTTCTCGTTAATATATTGTTTAGATTTTTTTATCTGCGAAAGTAGAATGATCAAGGGCAATAAAACAAGCACAAACAAAAAGTGAAAGCCGTTTACAACTCCCTGTAACGCCGAATTAGAGCGCAGCTCTTGAGGAGGAGGGGGAGGCACGGGGGGGGGGTCACGTGACCTCGGAGAGGGGGGGGTCACGTGACCTCGAGGAGGGGGGGGGATTTTCCCTGCTAAATTTAGCGGGGAAAATGTTCCGCTAAATTTAGCGGGAAAAATTTCCCGCTAGATTTAGCGGGGAGAAATTTTCCGCTAGATTTAGCGGGGAAAATTTTCCGCTAGATGTAGCGGGGAAAATTTCTCGCTAGATTTAGCGGGGAAAATTTTCCGCTAGATTTAGCGGGAAAAATTTTCCACTAGATTTAGCGGGGAAAATTTTCCGCTAGATTTAGCGGGGAAAATTTCCCGCTAAATTTAGCGGGGAAAATTTCCCGCTAGATTTAGCAGGGAAAATTTTCCGCTAGATTTAGCGGGGAAAATTTTCCGCTAGATTTAGCGGGGAAAATTTTCCGCTAAATTTAGCGGGAAAATTTACCCATCATGCACCGCGCGGTTACGCCGACGCCGACGGCGACGGCGACGGCGACGGCGACGGCGACGCCGCTCAAGCCGGAAACGGGCGCCTAAGAGCTGCGCTCTAAAATCTGAAATTTTCGAAAAAATGCCGATTCTTCGATTCGCATCTTCCCGTTAAGGTTAGTTAAAAATTCAGCTATCCAGAGTATAATAGATGGATGGATGTTAAGTTCAGAAGGTTTGTATCGAAGTCGCTGGTGAGGAACCTTGTCAAATAAGTTTAGAGAAATCGATGAAGATGGCATCGGTGGGTTTTAACGAACGAAAGTTGTTATGCAAATCAGTTACAAACTCAAAAAGCAGGGATTCGCATGAATATCCCGACCTGAAACCATGTTGGTTGTTACATATCAATTTACTTTCCGACAAATAGTTTATATTGTGGGAGCAGACGACATGTTCAAAAATTTTGCATGGCACACTCGTCAGCGATATAGGTCTGTAATTCGAGTAGTCCTGCTTGTTTCCGGATTCGAAAATAGGTAAAACTCTCCCCATCTCCAGTCGCTCCGGCAGGGTAGCCGAGTTAAGTGATTGTTGAAGTAGTCTACAGAAAAAGTAAGATGATATGTGCTGTGTTATTTTTAGAAATTTAGGGCAATTATTGTCGTCGCCGGGGGCTGAGCTGCGGAAGAGTTTTTCGGTTGCATTGTTCTTCGCATTTTGTATGCTACATTTGAATTCCTTAAACCAGTTCAAGTACTTCGACGTGTCAAATACAAGGTTTTTTTTTTTTTTTAGCTTCGGCAAAGAGACGCTTTTTTTAGTATTAAATTTTTTGAGTGCTTTCGTAAACCAGGGTTGAACAGTATTCGTTCTTAACAAATTTTGAGGTAAAAATCGAGACTTCAACCGCTTAAACTCGTCTTTTAGTAATTTCCAGTTTGACTCCAAAGATCTTTCATAAAAATGTTATTCGTATTTAGAAGCAAACTGCTCAAAAGCCTCGTTTAGGGCACATTCGTAAACCTTGCTGTAAACAATGATGAGCCTAGGACTTATCTGTCTAGCTACTAATGGTTGTAGACATTTCAACTAAAACCTTGTTATGATCGCTGATGCTGTCCAGAATACGAACTGACCGAACATCATCCGCACTCGAGGTGAAAACAAGGTCCAAAACTGAATTTAATCGTGTGAGTTCGTTTACAATTTGAGTGAGACCAAAGCTATGCATCAGGTTAATAAAATTTGAAACTTCTGCACCAACCACACAAGAGGTAAGACCAATGCCCCCTTCCAATTTACACCTGGGTAATTAAGATCTCCGCCAAAAATAATCGTAGTACAGGGAAATAAAGAAAAAAACGTGCTCCATACAAACGTACAGTTTATCAACGAAAGTATTGTCATGGCCAGGAGGGCGATAACAGGCGCCTACGATAACTGCCAAAGAAGAGTGATCTAAGCGTACCCACAAAACTTCAAGGTCACAATCTACAGAAATGAGTGATGCATCCATGACTTTATTGGTACGCTGCCACCGCGGGAACGTGTGCGGTCGTTACGAAAAAATGAAATGATTGACTAAGAAGAACCTCGCCATCGCTAATCTCCGGCTTTAACCGCGTTTCAGTTCCTAGCACAATCTGAGCACCTGAATCATGCACAGTCGACAAGAAATATATTGTTTTAGCAGAATGCTGACGAAATTTCGCGACAAGCACACAGATATCAACACAATCCTAACTAGCTATTTTTCTAGACTGTCACGTCATCGCTTGATTTACAGCTTGAAATTTTTTGAACTAAAATAATCTTATCAGACTCAGGACAATAAACGTCCTGCTTTCCACCGACATAATGTTTGTCGTACACAAGTTTCACTTTTATGTTTTGATTTATGAACTGCGCACTGAACTGCCACAGCTTGCTCCGGTGGTGGCAAACACTAGGAGAAAAGTCTTCTGAGATCGATACCTTAAGTGAAGGCGAGTGTTTGAGTTTGTTTGCATTATTCAATACGTTCTGTTTGCCTCTGAAGTCAAGAAAACGCACCACAATCGGTCGGGCTGTCACCTCCTGCTTCCGGCCAACGCGTGGGCACGTTCGATCTCTCCCGGTTCAATACCCAGGTGGTTCTGGATGAAGCCTCTCAAACAGTTAGCCATATCTTCCCACGTTTCATTTAACTTTTCTGGGATACCCCTGACTAATAAGTTATTGCGTCTCATTTTGTTATTTAAATCATCGATACTAGAGTCAAGGGTGCAGGTTTTATCATGCGAGTAAAGGACGTCTTTTTGAAAGCCACTGATGGTATCCTCAAGCGCGGCGAGTCTATCCTTAATGACGCTAATCTCCTGCGTTTGTTTCTCTAAAGTACATACTTTCTGTTTTAGTTCATTGATTCCAGAACTGAGAGAATCGAGTCTCTTCCGGGTTTTGTTTTGGTGTTTTTCAGCAGTAGATGCTAGGTTTTCGATAAGATCGCCCAGTCTTTCGATTTCGAAAGGACCGGGATTAAGCTCGACGTCTCCAGACAACATAAGCAATACGTCTAAGGAAAGAAGGCTACTTTCATGGGGTAGCGAGAGCAAGCAGTTAAACAAAACACAGACAACGCATCTATAGTGTGTTAGTAGACTCTTTCTGTCGATTGTGCACAGTGGGTAAGCAGGTCATTAATACAGTAGCAAGAAACATTTTGAAAGGCTCAAGTTTCGAGAAATCGGTAGAACATCGATCTTAGAGGTGATTTTGCTGCTATGTCAACGCATAACTCCGCTCAACGCAACTTTCTGGCACACATTTCATAGTAAGTAGGATATCTTAAGGCTTTCGAGCGAAAACTCCTAACAAAAACCACTTATAGGTGGCTTGTGATGCTTAAAAACGAAACCGAAACGTTATTTTAATACGAACCGGAACTGAATCGAACTGAAATCGTCGCCGTCGTCTTGGAACTGAACCGGAATTGGACCAAGAAAAAATATGACGTTAACCAGCTCAAAACGGGTCATGGTAATTTTTTTTTCTATTACAAAATGAATTTTACAGATTTAAAAATTGGCAGCTGTATTTTTATGTATCTTTAGAAATAGTTTTGTACATAAAGAAAGGGGACGGGACAACACATAGGTGACTTGGGACAGCCATAAACAAATTTTTGATAATGTGGTTGATTTAAATAACTATGGTGTCTTGACACATATTTAACTTCTCAAGCTTATAGAAGTCTGTCTTTGCCTCTTTTTTTGTGATGAACAAAAATGTATGTCTCTGGGCTGGACAAAAAAAGAACACAGGGGCGCATAGCGAACTATGAGGATTGCGCACGCAGACAGTAACAGAAAGTGACCAGTTAAGTAGCGGCAATGTCGAGTAGAGTATAAGATACTACTTTGTTCTATTCAACAAAAAATCACCGATTAGCAAGGGAGATGCTTATTTGCAAATCGAATTGACCGGCATTTTGTCAAAAAACAAACCTCGAACGCTCAGTTATGCTGAAAATGTTCACTTGAGTACGGACTATTTTAGGCCAGATTTGATCAGAGTTCAAATGTGCGTATATATTAGAATGTACAATTTTGCTCACCCTTTTTTGCATGATTATTTGGCTGCATCACAGTGCTGAATGTGAACCATGCTGGTTAGGAAAACAAGCCTTATGACTGCCACTCGGAATTTCAATGCGCTGTTTTCCGCATGAGTTGAAGCGTGGTGGCGCCAGAGTGCAAATAGCCCCCAACTTCCGGTTCTGAACTACTGGGTGCATCAAGGAGCGGCCAGGCTCTTTAAATCGACCGCAAAATTCAGTTTCTTAAAGGGATCATGAAATGACCTTTTTACTTTTGCCAGATAACTTTTACATTAAACCTTCAACGTTCACTGAATGCCGAACAGGCATCCGTTTTCGTCTCGGTTTATTAACTTCTACACAAAAAATTAATGAAATATCGACTTTTTCTCTGTCTCCAATTGACCGCAAAACAAGTTGCGGCGTAATTTTGACGGTCGTGACGTACCCTGTTTACGGAACCGGAAGTTCTCTCGGCTGTAAAATGGGAGCGTCAGCGGCGGCGAGTTGGGGTGTGCCGGTAGGTTTTACATAGTTTTACTGCGCTGATGGCGCTAATGTCACCGACGTATTTTCTGAATCGGCGCCCCTCATCGCCGCGATAGCCATGGACACATCTCAGCTGAGCGAAATTCAATGAGATATGTTGCGCTACAGCGACAGCATGGGACTAGTCCCATACGCCGGTATGCCTGTTGGGAAGTGCGGCGAGTCTTCCGGTGAAGACTCCAGAAGTCAACCCAACTGTCATTGTTGGTAAAAGGCGGCCCGTGCCAGTCGTTTGCAAAGCGACGTAGATAGAAACAAATTGCCGCGGCGTTTTTTCGCGGCCTCGGAGATGCAAGAGCGAGCCGACGTTAAAAAAGATAAGTTTGAACTACGACAGTGTCAGCAAGAGCCATGTAAATACCTGTTCACACTCGGAGCGGACGCGCGCGTTTGATAGAAGTGCTGTATTCGCGCTGTTGGTAAGCTCTTCTGGACCGATCTTTTACGATTGCAACTAGATACTGACGCGACACTCGGCGAAGGAAGGTTGGACCGGTATTGCACGTAGCTCCCACGAACTGTTATAGCTCGACAGTGACGTGCAGTCATGTAAGAATAAAAATGGCACTAATAACAAAGTGTACATTCCGTGTTACGAAGGTAATCCATACGGCGTTTATTTAAGCTATATTCACACAAAACAAGAGGATAGAATCGACGAGAGTACCTTTTCGACGACAGTGTTCGTCAACACTGCCTCGGAAAACAAGGGGTTAGAGATTGACCTCACCTCTTAATCCAAAATTGAGGTCAGCGATCAAAATACGGGAAGGCTCCACAAGGTTCGCGCCGGCATATTTCATTCAGCACGCCAGCCGGTCGTGGGCAGACGGTCTTGGCCTGCAAGGCCTATCTGCCGTGTTCGCTTGGTCGCGGGTCGGTGAATTCGTCGCTGTTCCAGCCTTTCTCGGCTGCTTGTGGATCGAGTGTTCTTGTTCGTCGTGGTCTGTTTCAAGTACTTTTTTCTTGCTGCATGAAGTCGGGACGCACGAGAAGAACACGTAGAAAAATAAACGTTCCTTGATCGTCGCGGCCAAGTAACAAATCGACGCTGTCGTACCTGCCATCCTATTGCGCATGCGCACTAGTTGCTTCGTTTACCACACGATAGATGGCGCTTGGCTCTCAGCATTATCAAATTTGACAATTTTTGTCACATCTCGATTATGCTACAAAATGTGGATCTGAATATTATTTAACAAAACGTTTAGGAAACATTCGCCCGCTATTTATTCTTTATGATCGCGGTGCTGGTGAGGTAGTCTCTTACCCAATAGGCGATGTGGATTCGGCTGACGTGCTGCGATTCCGCGGATGCATCGCAGTGGAAGGGCAGAGAGCTTTGGAAAGAAAGAAGGCGCAAAAGAGTCCAGTTTTCTTCTAAAAGTTCTATAGCGAATAATTTTTTTTGCTCCCTATTTTTGTGTTTTTGTGTTTATTTTCACACCTTTTACGGCAATCGGTGGATGAAATTCGATTTCAGAATCGTTTCATGATCCCTTTAACCTATCGCGCCATGACTTTGTGCAGCGTTGCCCACAGATGGTGCTTTTTTTTGTGTAAAATTTGCAAAGAGCGAATTTACCTAAGGAAAAAGTAAAGAAAGAAAAAGGCTTAGCTCCTATGGAAATGCGGCAAAGCCAAACGTCTTCAAACAATACTGCGCCGTTGCCCACGGGAGACAAGAGATGGCGCAAGGGGTCGCGATGCCAACTGTGCCAACGAACGAGCATACGGCGCCGAAAGCCGGCTTCTTTAGCAGACAATCTTTTCGACTAAAAAGCGGAGCGCGTTCCGCAGGTGGCGACAGTCGCAGAAACATAAACAGGCGCGGTAACAAAGGAACTGCAAAGCAGACGACATCGGTACTCCGAAAAAAACAGCCAAAATATCCCAACAAACCATTTTTCTAATCGATTATGTGTCCATTCAATATGTTTTATCAGTAAAGATGATAAAATGCTGCATTTGCAACTGATATCAAAAAAGCTCGCGCCGCTTTTGAGTCGAAAAGATTGTCTACTAAAGACGTCGGCTTTCGGCGCCGTATGCTCGTTCGTTGGCGCAGCTGGCGTCGCGACCGCTTGCGCAATCTCTTGTCTCCCGTGCGAAACGGCGCCGTATGGTTTGAAGACCTTTGGCTTCGCCACATTTTCAAAAGAGCTAAGCCTTTTTTTTCTTTACTTTTTCCTCAAAACAAGTTCGCTCTTTGGAAATTTTACACAAAAAAAATGCACCATCTGTGGGCAACGCTGCACAAAGTCGTAGCGCGATAGGTTAAGAAACCGAATTTTGTAGTCGAGTTAAAGGAGACTTCGCACTCCTTGATACACCCAGTAGACGGCAGGTTTCGCAGTGTCTGCAAAATCAAGTATACACGCTGTCTTCTGGAAATTGCCACTTATAGCTAGGGTTCTGAGTTTTCGGTTTATATTTTTTTCAAAATTGGGCGTACTTTTTTCGGTGTTTATTTTAAAATTTAATTTTCGTTTTTTTTTTCGGCGTATATTTATGCCAATAAAAGTTTATCGGCTTTTTCGGCGAATATAAAATAACCACCCACGGACACCGGACCACATGGTCCTTGTAGCTCTGATATTTGTGATCACTCAAAGAATAACGGCACAGAAATATTGAAAAAGAAATGGACACTTTAATTGGCAAATGTGTGCAACTGTAAAAGAAACAAGAAAAAAAAACACAGAAGTACAAACAAGTCAGATATGAAGCCTATGTTCATAAAACATGGAACTTCACCTTCTGTACATCAGGATTACGGTATGTTATTGTAATACACACACATGTACTTTCCCAGGTTCTCCTCGTTGATCCGCACTCTTTCTTTCCTGTTAATATAAGCCTGAGCTTCGAGAATGCCCTCTCAACGCTAACACTGTACACTGGCAAGCTGGAGAGATGAAGCGCTGCCTGAGCCGAACTCGGCCAATCAACCAATTGTAACCACCAAAAGATGCACGGTGCGACGTTTTGAAGCACAGCACAACATGCAGCGCTTGCATCAAGTCAGTCTTTCTTACAATGAGTTTGAAAACACGCTCGTACATGGCGAAGTCATGGGGCATTTCAGACCACATTCCGATCGATGATGCGCACATTAAACCAAAACGTCTTGATAGCATCTTTGTATCCCATACATTCGGACACGTTTAGATGGACACTGTCGTTCCACTTTTTCGCCATGGCTCTTCGGTAGGACTGGAGGGTCGAAGTGACCTTTTCCGGTTAAAACTGAATCTTAGAAAATGAATTCGACGTACTTTTATCGGTTTTCATCGGTTTAAACCGAAAATGCCGAACCCAAAAATTTGACCTTTTTCGGTTAAAACGGAATTTCCGAAAATGGATTCGGCGTACTTCTATCGGTATTTATCGGTTTAAACCGAAAAATCCGAACCCTACTTATAGCACTGTCAGACTTAATTCACTCTTAGGATGAAAGAATGATCAGTAGAAAATTTGGAATTATACGTGAACCGGGAGTGTGCCGGGGCTACTCAAAAGGGGGCGCCACTGAGTTTGTGGCCAAGCAAAAAAGCGCGAATAAAAGATAGAGTGAAAGGGCCTGTCATTAAAACTTTCCTTACTTTTTTTGCAAATAATATTGCTTCTGGCTCAGTTGCGTCCTCATCACAAATATTATTAAACCTATTTCACAAACAAGATTTCACGATATATATGAGGATGAGGTGCCCATTCTATGATTGTATGAACTGCAATTAATTCAGGACTAAGTTCTAAGGGCACAACTAGGATTCAACGTCTGATGGTGTGACGCAAAGTTGTACCAATCACGGCCCTCTTAGGCGATCTACTAGACGGATAACCTTTCGATTCAGTTCACGCCACTGAGGTAAACAAATATGTGTTGATTGGTATAAGCACGATGTTTTGTATGTTAATTTAGCTTTTCATTGACTGTTTTGTTGAAATAAATAACTAATCTTTTTAATTTTTGATAGCTGAAAATGTAATTGAATAGTCCGATTGACAAAACGCTATGTAGTTACTCGTTTCACGCTTGAAATAGTACCTTTTGCAAAAACAACGCGGATAATATATTCTCAATTTAGCGGTTCAAACCGGTTCGAACTGGTTCGAACCGGTTTGAACCAGTTGTTTGTTACCCAGAACTGAACGCGAACTGAACCGAAAGCCATAAACCCGAACCCAGAACCGAACCGATAAAAATGTTGGTTAGACACTCTGCCTTTGTATATATGGAGCTGTAACAGATTTTCTTTCTTATCACCCTTCACTAAACTACTGTCACACGCGAGGTTAGCTTTTTTTATATATCCACAGTTTTTTTTCATCAATTAAGTATTGTGTGAATTTTTTATCTTCAATTTAGGAGTTGGGAACTTTGGGGCGCCATAATAAGGTGTCGAATTGAAGAAACGCTTGCTTAAAAGTAAGAGAGTTTCACAGAAATCTTTTTATACATAGGTTCTTTAACAAAAGTAAGGTTTAAGTCACACCTGTACCTAGAATATGCTGCCATATCATTTGATATATAATATTTTATTTTATTGCTACCAAGAGGTTCACTCTGAAAAATTTATCTGGGTGTATCTGTGTTTCATCTCTATTTCTTTGTCTCCTTTTTTCTGTTATTCGATTCTGCTTTTTACTCTGTTTCTCAGGCCGTTTGAATATCAAGGCTATAACTCTAGACCTTATATTAAATACAAGTTTGTCTTCTCTATCTCACCGCATCTTAACTATAGTGAGAAATTTTGGTTCACATTAATTCAATAGCCCATTCAATCACCGCATATAGCAGACTACAATATTAATTCAAACGAAAATTAGCCAAAATCTAGAGACAATGTTGGTAAATAAATATTAATTTTTCTTGTGTTTTAATCGAATTTTTATTTTAAGGAAGATGTCTGTTTATTTATCTACAAAGCTATTCTTACGCTATGTAGGTTGTTAACATTTCTGGGTAAATTTTAACATACGTTGTGTTTTTTAATAACTTTACAGTGGGAGTGGCGGGAATCAGACTAACATTCTGTCATTAATCAAAACAAAGACTTCGGCTGCCCATATAAACGACGAATAAGGCAAATATAAAATGCACTGTGCAGTTAGTTTCCCGATTGGTTATTCTGAGATCTACAGCACATACAACCTAGTTTATTTTTCCAGTAAAATCACACTAATGCTAGCATTGTGGCATTATTCTACTAATATTGTAGACTTTGTTTCAGAAGGAATGTAACTTTTAAAATTTTTTGACTAAGTTTTCTTCCAGAAAAGGTAATGTGCAAGTTATAGGGGGAGACTGACGATAAATTTTGACTACCAGGGGACCTTCCCTGCGCAATCGCCATGTGAAATACATAAAGTTCCCTCGCATTGAGCTTC
The DNA here is from genome assembly GCA_037355805.1 of Ixodes ricinus. NCBI lineage: Eukaryota > Metazoa > Arthropoda > Arachnida > Ixodida > Ixodidae > Ixodes > Ixodes ricinus. The sequence goes on from JAZHYW010007529.1 coordinate 128,345, forward strand.
CGTTAAATTGCAAGGAATCCAGACTCGTCAAGATGGATTCCGCAGGCCGCCTTCCTAGCTTTCCCTCTAAACCACGGAAGCTGTAAATGGTAATGATTTTTCCGTTTAAAATAGATAGTTTACTTCGTTATGTACTAAGCTGAGATTAAAAGCGACAGTTTATGCGTTTCCTCAATGCGAAGTCAGTCTTTTTTAAAGTGCAGAATGAAAGAAAGGATGTTTCCTTTCTTTCATTCTGCACTTTCCCTTCCTCCCCTCTACTTTGTATGAAGTTTCGATACCTCAGTCTACACGGCTAAAATTTTGCCAGATAATAGCGGGTATCGAAATCGCTTTGTTCTAATTCAAACTACAGCTATAGCACATTATTCCGAGAAACAACACATTGCCTATAGGAATATGCCAACTTATGCGAATATGTCAAAAAATAACTATTACATTTTCGTTGCATCATTAGTTTAAACTTGTGGCGCTATGTGCGCCACGGTTGATGACGGTAATCCGATGAGGTGATTTATTTATTTCGGGTGCCCTTTTAATACAAGGACCGGACCACCTTCTATTGCAGTCACCAAAAGCATATTTTATTACATTCACTAAAGCCAAATAATTATACTTCAATCAATCAATAGGTATGTCATCCTAAACATAACTTTCCAGATTATTTTAAGCTGATTGAACTGGTGAAACGCCATAATAGATTAGGCTTTATTTTATTTTTTCAGAAGATTTGTTTTCGGATCTTTATATATATCATATTACCCGTAAGTTATCCCAAATCGTCGGTGTTCTTAGTAGATGTCTTGCCATTCTCCCCAGACATTTCAGATTACAAATATATCAAGCATAATTTGATCTCAAATAAATCATTTTAATCTTGTCTGGGTCAGGACGACTAAATTAAATCTTAATAATATACACTTACTTCAAAATAAAATGTTGCGCTTTATCGGAAACATTATTTACATATTCTACACAGAATCGTTATTTTCAAATAACGAAATTATCAACATTATAGATCGTATGAACACCTCCTGACTATATCAGTTTGTCTTTCATCATCTGAAGAGATTAGCCTTTTGAAGCATGAATTAAATTTTACATGCAATATAACCACCATTCTCCCTCGCTGCTCAGAGGAATGAAAGGTCTCTTATTCCCACAAATTACAGGTTATAATATCTCTGATATAACCTACCCTCATTGGTCAATAAATATTGAATAGGTAGTATTGACACTTATAGTATAGACTGCAAATTACTGCACCTACTTTTTGTGTACTATTTATTTTTTGTGTGCGAGCCATGTATCTAATCTATTTGTGGATATACGGTTATATTACTTTGATTAATATTATCCATCTCCGCAACAATCTGCAAAGCACTCGGGACCCGGACCGGGTCAAGCCAACAAACATTGACAGTTGTTTTTATTGGCTCCGGCCTCTACATGCAGATGAAAATAAAATAATTTGATTTGATTTGATTAAACACTTTTGGCAGTCGTTGGTGAAACACCTTTTCTGATCAGCAGAGGACACATAATACATTTGCTTTACCTCGAAGCTCGAAATATTTTGTAATATTCATTGTGCCCTGAAAATATTTCTTTATTGCGCGCGCAGTGAAAACACGAAACATGTAAAAGGAGAAAAAGTTGTACATATGTTGTTAGCGTAGAAATTGTTTTCTACAAGGACGCTTCCCCAGCAGACCTCGTTTCAGACAAGTAAAAATGATTACTTGTAATCAAAAGGAAGTACAAGATGGCCAATAAGTACATAAAAATATTGATTTTCGTTTAAATACGGTGAGATCAACGTAAAAATATTTATTCTGCTCGAGTGGAGTTTCGAAGACTATTACATGCATACTTCCGATGATACAAATCTGAAGGGCGTCATGTAAGTCGTTGATGTGCCAATAACTTATTCTACGTGTTGTGATCACAGAAAGAATCTGGTTTGTGATAGACTTTCATCTTCACATGCTCCCGGGGTGAAATATTCTAAATTTCATTCGTTACCATGTCGTATCCGAGTCTTTGTTTAAAGATTTATACACACTTGTGTGGCTAATCGGAGTGCTTGCGTATTCTGAAAATATTACGTCACCCTTGTTCATCATCGGCGTTCGAGTGTTCAAGTACAGTCTTATGTTGCAAATGAAAGTAAGTAAGCACATTCATGTGACTTGTCAGCGAATAGTACCACTCTGAATAATGTTTCATTTCGTAATGTAAAGATTTATCTCCTGCAGCATAAATAAAAATGTATACACGTATCGCAGATTAAACAAATACGTCAAACCTGATTCTAATATTGATACGTGAAACTAGATTCCATACTGTTGCGGGGAGGGAGGCAGATAGAGCGCGAGCTCGTTTTTCCGTCGCCAATTGAGCAACCGCTCCACACAAGACGCTCTCGTCTCGCATATCGAAACAAGGAAACCAAAATTATTATTCCAGATTCGCACAACGCAATACCATTCCAAAAAAAAAGAAAAGAAAAAGAAATTGGCTTTTCGATTAGGGTTGAATGTGTTAGTTCATGGCCGTCTAGATCTACCGTGAAGTCTGCTCTGTACACGTTTTAGGCAGCTTAAGAAAAAAGCTTAGATTGCATTTACAAGTTGGAACAGCCGAATTCAGCTTTTTAAAATTAATAAATGATACATTTAAGAAATTTAATGTTATTCTGAACCACTTGAATTAGCAAGTGGTTCGACTTGACTGTAGGTGTCCAATTAAAATATATTAGGAGAAACGTACAATATTCTGAAGATGTCTATGAGAACTGAAAAGTTGCTAGTAAGGCGCAATTCGATGAAAATGGTTTTCATGCAAAAAATGAAACAAAGATATTCAAAGAAAAACCCTCAAATGGTGTAATAAAATTCGCCTAAACAAGGAGCCCAGTGAAGACAATCCAGTCTTTGCATTACACTCCTGTGTTGTCAGATCGCACGTGACAGCGACCCACAGCTATATGTTACTATTCTTAATGCTCAATAATCTGAGCTCATAAAATTTATTTTGGTTTGTTATGATTTATCCAGGAAGCGTTTGCTTTGCTATATAAATTGTAACAGAAATGCAATCGTCAACCGCATCTTCCTGGTATTTTCTTAGTTTAATACACTGCCAAAGAAGTTTTTACAATTTTTACAACTTCCAAAATAGATAGGGTTTATTTGACCCAAGTGGTGTATCTAATATTTCAAAATTTTGGACGCGCGAGGGATAACTTCAACATATTTGAAACTCTAACTTAATTGTATATTTTTTTCTTAGGGCTACGCAAACATTAGTGACAAGCATGAGTTTGACGAGCGTGTTGAGTTAATGCTCAATACAAAGAAAGCCAAACACAAAGAGGGAAAAGAGACAGACATCTGAAGAGGAATTTCCTCACGAAAAGTCGCATTAGCCTTGCAATAGTAATCCCAAGAGAAAGTAACGGAATTCAAGATTTTTATACACCAATGAACTGAGCGTAAACATAGGGCCGGAATAGATATATTCGATGCATAGGCTACAAAACGTTACTGCCTTCTGGCACCTGCATGCCTTTTTATTCGTTATGCTGGACAGAAAGCGCGTTTAAACATTTATCCCGCGGTTTCTATGAAGGTCAACCATCCGAGCTCGCTTCCAGTGACCCGCATCAAAAGGAGTTTTGCACTTGACTTCAAGCTATTGTTCCAATATAAGCTCGAGTTATTTATTTTTGTTCTGAAAACATCATGTTACCCGTTCTTTATTTTGTGTTGCACTTGAATATAAACATGAACAGAAACACCCTCCATGTTAGTGTAAGGCAGCCATTACATATTGTGGTATATTTCCGACCTGTACCGAATCTAAAAATAACTATAACACTTATAAAAAGTTTGAAAAAAGGGAACATTTCTATTAGCGTTACTGTAAAGCCTAAAAACAGAAGCAGTTAACTTGTTACGTGTTGTGCTTGTACACAAGTGCGTACTTAACAATTCGGCAAACCTCCACACGAAAAGTCTATGACATATTAGCGGCGATGTCATCTTCCACAATAAAGACACTTAACTTCTTGCGTCGCCATCTTGTTCTGATAATCCCGCCACGCGTGGTCACAAGCGCGCATTCCGGTAACCGTGAATCAGACAAATGTAGAATATTGCGTTTTTTTCTTTATGTGCAAGGGTTGTTAAGTTTGACCCAGACTTTTATTTCTACCGAGAAAATGGAGCACCTGAGAAGTAAAAAGCTTTGTCAGTGTTTCAAAGTATTCCTCGTGCCTATACAGGCGCCACTGTCGTGGTTTTGGTAGCTCACTGGTGTCCGTTTACACACACTTCGGGCTTGTTTATTATTTTCGTTTCCTTCGGCGTTATCCTTGCAGGGGCTCACTCGACTTGACCCCTGTGTATTTCTATTTTATTTTATTTTTTCTGGATCTGGAGCTCTAACTCTAACGTGACGGAGGTCGTTGCCTGTGATATATTCTATGGTTTCGCTAACGACTGCCGTGACCATGTTCCCCTTGTACTACTACTTCTCTTTTCTGTTTTTTATGTGTGTTTTCTTAGAATGTCGTTTTTTCATGCTCAAGGGCTTTTACTTGTACTATTATATAAATAATCTTTTTTTGCTTTTTCCAATGTTCCTTCTTTCCTTTGGTCTCTCTTAAACGCTTAGCAACTGTATTTTCTGCACACTTGAAGAAGGGAAGTCTCTTCCCGAAACGTTGTGTAATAAAGCTTCTACTGTTGTTCAAACCTTTTCCTATGTTACGACTTTCTTGGTGAAGACGTGTTCACTAATACATTTGATTCCTTTGGCGTAGAAGGAACTGTGCTGCGTCACTGTGGTCCAATGAACATGTCCGTGCAGTTCGCTTGTCACCGTCTGTTGTCATTTCCTTACTGTCGATCCTGTTTTTTAATATTTTCTGTGAACATCTCTTGTTGTCCATACTGTGCTAGCAAATGCTCTATATTTATGCTAACTTCACTTTCCCCTTTACTATAAATTTGATCATAAACCGGCGATCCATAACCTCCGATACGTCGCTTATCACCATCCAGGCACGTAGCCAAGGTTTTTATTTCGGGGGGGGGGGGGGGGAGGAACGCCCATGACAAAATGCTGTATGAGGGGGAGGGGGAGAAAAGGCCCCAGCAAAATGGAAGATTTTTTTTTTTTTGGTTTGGGGGGGGGGGGGGTTTGGCAGTTTCGTTACGCTATGCTGAGCGCAAGTTCGTCTGCTTCCTTTGCAGGTGTGGTGGTGGCGTCAGATCGCCGGTTTCTGATTGACTCTGAATGAAGGATAGTGGGTGGACCTCGAGGTAGCTTGCTATGAGGTCAACCCACTACCTTCAATCAGAGTCAAGCAGAAGTTCCTTGTTCTGACACCACCACAACACCTGCAAAAGACGCAGACGAACCTGCGCTCCACATAGCCTTTTTCAGAAATTACTTATGGACAAAAGTCCCGGTCAACGTCGAACGACCCTTTGGAAGGCATTACATAGAATTATTATACAGCGAAACGTTGGTTGAGTTGCTAAGCCTTCTGTAAGCTATATTTTATGTAAGCTAACAGTTTATAGACAATACCACGTAGAAGACAGGTCCTGCGCACGACGTTCTTGGTAGTAGATCTCAGACCTGCCCCAAGCGGCGAACACGCTGGAGATCGACGAGAGTCCCCGCTAAGCGCCAGGAGCATCAGTTTTGGCGTTGCCGCTTTTTAGCATCGCACTTATTGTGAGTCGCTGCAAGACGCGCTTCCGTCGATGCTACTGATAACGTTTAAGGGGCGAAAGCGCCGTAATTGTCTTCTAGGTGATACTGCTATGTATCTCTACCAGATAGAGGGATGTAGTTCCTATATTTTGGATAGCCTTTTGCGCGTTCAAAATTGTTAGCCTTGTATTCGCGTTGACGATTAGAATATCAGCGTTACCATATAAGCCGCGGCCATACTGCGCGCTTATACATCAAACAAAAGACAGTCTGCATACAGATTTGAGCACTATAGTCACCCTCGAGATTCGTGCTTTGAATGCCGCCTTGCAATGAGTTCACGGAGAAGCTTGGCACGCGGCACTCTTCTCAGAGATCTTGCGGTGACTCGTGTTTGCAGACTGTCTTTTGGATGACGTATGAGCAGTTTTGTCGCTGTTATACAGTGTATTTTCAATAAAAAAATGATTTTGTCTTACACCATTCTGTCCCACATGACGCACCCCAAGACGTCTGTTCGGCGTACAGCGCACTGACGTCAAACAGACGGCTCCAACTTTCTGAAGGGGCTTGGAAACGGCGCGAGGTCACTTATTAAACTGATACAGTATGTATCAAACACTACAAAAGAAGCCCCCCTCCCCGCCCCCCAAAACACCGATAATTTGCAGTAGGGCCAAGAAAACCCCGATTGTTTTTTTGTAGTCAGTAACACGCACATTAGCTATTTGAATAAGTTGTACCACTCGGCTATCAAGCCGCCCGTGAAAGTTGGTACCGTCGGTTCGACGTCAGTTCACCGTACGTTGAACTGAAATTTTGGGGTGTTTTATATGGGACAGGGGGTGTAAGAGTATGCCTTTTTTTCTGAGAATGTTGGGCCTGTGCAGAAATACTCTCGTGGTCAAATGTCCCTTGACGTATGAAACTTTCACTTGTTACACAGCGCTTCGTCTTTTCCGTTGTTGTCGACCTTCGCTTTTGTTCGCCCCGCTTCCCCTATTATTATGAAATTACAATTCAGCGCATTGGATCAGAAAGAAACACATTGTAAAACTAACGTTTGTGTTGTGATTGTTTTTTTTGCGCGACGCTTAAAAATCTTTTTACGAAGCTTACCAAGTCGGCGTTCTTTGTAGATGGCGCTAGCTTCCATGAGGGTGGATTCGGCTTGCTCCTTCTTCTGGATGGAGGCTTCCTCGGCCAAGATCTGGCGCCGCATCGTGACCAGGCTGCACTTGGAGCACTCGCAGTGGCGGAACGGACACATCCGCTTGTGGCCCTTGAGTGGCACTCGGATACCGTGGTTCCGGCATCGAGAGCACGACTTGGCCCAGGTAGCAGTTTTCGTCGCTTCATTCATCACGGCGTCTTCTTGAAAGCGATACGCGTCGGCCTTGTGGACCTGAATAGGACTGTACGATGGAGAATCTTAAGAAACGTTCGGCGCCAAGTTGGAACCAACGCAAATGTATTTTAACTATTTTTTTTTATCGCGATAGCAGTTAATAATGAGTATTCGCAGCGGATTCTGTTTGTTGTGTACATACAATGAAACCTGAAATTTTCAATAAAATTTATCTGGTCAAGTTAGCGAAAAACTTCCTGCGCTAAATATAGCAGAGAATCAGTGTCAGGACATTGTCATATCACAGTGCCATGTGCCATAAACGTAACACCGTGACGTGTGTTACTGTGCTACGATTTCTTGGATACATTGAGTGGGAAATTTCTTCGCTAAATTTAATGGGAATATAAAGTTTAAATTTAAATACTGCAGTGTAATTTACCGTTGGCGAAGTATGTCCTGCCACCTAGACACCCGACTGGGTTCGATACTAAGTGGCTAGAAAACAACGCGCGCGTAAGGTCTCTCCCACCCGTTCGAAACTCAAAACGCCAGCTACATCTTCTTTGTCCATTTTACCGCTGGGACCTGGATACGGCTTCCTCAAACTTCGCTTTCGTCCACATCGCGGGTTGTCTTCGGTCCCGAAGGTGACACAAAGAGGCATCTTCCCACTCTGCTTGGTCAGAAGGAAGAGGAGAGGGTACCTAATACATTTTCGCTCAAACCGATATTTCTGCAAATGGTCCGTTGTGCGTCGCAGTATGTCCCAGCGTCGCTGCTTTCGCAGCAGTTCATTTGCAAAACACGGCAAAAGCTCAAAATAATTTGTTTTGTATTTTCTTGTAATTTAGGAAGTTAAAGGGACAATGCAGCAAGTTTCGAACTTCGCGTCAATACTAATGACAGTAACATCTAGAGAAAAAAACAGAAAACCATTTGTGCTAACGTGTGCTAGTTTTCTAATTTTTTTTTGCTTGTCAATAAAGTGTTTGGTGTGCAGGGGATACTTCTCAACTTTTGCACCCTCTTTGAGTCACGCGACCAATTGAATGCTCACTGAGGACGAAGAGCTTCTGGTTGTGTTCTGTCTTAGCACCCTACCATCGCTCGTGACTTCCATTCCTTCTCCGGAAGTTTTTGTTTGGGATCAGAACACTCTCCAAGCTCCGGATTGATCCCGTAGGAACACATGAACCAGTCAACATTCTTGACATTCGCGACGGGCGGCTGATCTCGAAGAACCAAGAAAAGGCTAGTGTAAACACGAGCTTCCTCCATTCATCCAATGCCAAACGGAAGGCCTGAGCATGGCTTCATCCTTAGTGGCTCCCCGACCCGCTCCGAGCGGCAAACACGCGGGAGTGGCCGCAAAAACGACAGATGGGAAGGTAGGCCTCGTTTATTAGGTGCTAATATTTCATAACACAAGCAGGCGCGGCGGGGGGAGGAGAGACCTCTAGTGGCACCGCAGCCACTCGGCCTAGTGGAATATTGGCAAAGATGCGAGACTTTTCATGAATTTCGTCATTTTTAGATCACAGTATTTTCAGACCTATGCTTCAAACTAAGAAGATAATTTCACATCTTGCAATGCACTATTCCATACCCCTTGCGGATGTCGTGCTGTGGTGTCTATGGCTGCGGTATCTGGCTTCAAGTTGGGCAATTGTTTGCTTTTTATATCTTAGTTTACGCGGTTGAAACACAGTATTCCGGGGTATAGGGACAAGCTTTCCTTTATTTATTCTTAGCTATACAAGATAAAATTAAACGGCAAATTCTTGCGGCGCTAAAATGTTACAAGGCCCCTTTAAGCTAAATCTTTCACCACCTCTTCCAAGATTGACGTAGTCGCTGTTGGCATTTTTTACAAGAGTCAACCTAAATAAAACTACATCCAATAATGTCACATGCTACTGTCTCTGGGTTCACCCCTAACATTTCTTGGAAGTTGAAGCATTCGATTTTGTGAGAACTATAATGGCGTTACGCGAGATAATTTTTCTCGCGAAATAAACGAGGGATTTGATGAAGCAATACGACATGCATCATTTTCGGAAGTCAGCTTGCGACACTAGTGCGAGCCTATGGAGCAATCCCTCTGTATTACGGCTAAGTCGGTGAGAGATATGTTACCATAATGTAAGTCACCATAACGAGGTATCGCAATTGTTTTCGTAGAAAATAGTCACAAATTAAACGTAACTATTTTAAATTATCAAGTCTTACACACAAGTTTAGCCAATAGTGCCCTGATCCTGTCGTGTCATTACTGCAAGCCCTAGACAAAAGTAAATGAAACATCTCACCCACGTGCACTGCGCGACGCTGTTAGCGCGTACACGATTTTGGCGCTTTTTCGAATTTTGCTTTGAAAGTGTACTGACCGGTATCCGAATTTACCACTTGGGTTCGTTCCCCAGCGGAGCGCATTCGACCCCTATAGTAGTTTTTATTACAGTCATTCAATACAGAGAAAGAAAAAAATGGAGATGGCTTGTTGCCACTACTAATGTCGCGGAGTCTACGTATTAACGGAAGTATTAATCTCAAGCAGTTCAATAAGAGGGACCAGGTCAAGCCTAAGTTTAAAACGGCGCATGTATTCCGAGTTTGTCAGAATAAACTATTGAGATGGCATTCAGACATTTGATCGATTAGAGCTCTTATAGTAGATGTTTTAACACGATTTATTTAAGAGTGCGTCTATTATACTTCTAAATTCCAGTTTTTTATGTCAATTTTGAATGTAATATAACTTCTTCAAACTCTGTACAAACTGTAGCCCGAAATTTAATTCAATATGTCCGATGATCAATAAATCTTCATATCTCTATGAGATCTTAATGATTCAGTACATCCCTCGATGAATGACGTTTCAAGACTGCCACCTTACACGACACTGAAACGTTTACATTTTTCTAACTCAGCTGGTTTCTTAACTAAACTTTGATTGAGACACACGTAATAAAATTTGGCTGTACACTCTAAGAAATAGGGGTTGTATAGGGGTACACCCCTTGTCCCATATGAAACATCCCAAAGTATCAATTCGACGTTCAGCCCAAAGACGTCATACCGATGATACCAACTTTCAAGAGCGGCTTGATAGTCCACCGATACAACTTATTAAAATAGCTGACGTACGCATTAAAGGCTACAGTAGGACAATCGAGGTTTTTTTTGTCCCTGCAGGCAAAACCTCAGTGTTTTCTTTTCTACTCTTTGATAGGCACATTAGCCAGTAGTACGTTATATCCAACAGCTATCAAGCCGCTCGTAAAAGTTGGTATCGCCAGCTCGACGTCAGTGCACTGAACTTCCAAATGTATTTTTGTGTTGTTACATATGGGCAGGGGGTCTACCCCTATACACTCTCTACTTCTAAGAGTGTAGGTTTTTAGTTTGAAGAAACCGCATTACCCAATTGTTATACGTTATGCCTTGATAAGTTACAGATTTAACGACGAAGTTTGACTAACAGTTGTATGTTAGCTCCTGGCGGGGAAGGCATCTTTGCGGCGCGTCCGCTAGTGTGACTACATCGACAAAAAATGGGCGTGCCAAAGATGCTCCAGGTAAAACGATAAAAAAACAAGGGCAAGCTGGTGAACTAGCAGAATAATAAACTTGAGACCAGAAAAAAATGACAACCAAACGTAGGTGTTTCTTTCCCCTGGTTTCAGGATTGTTATGGACATACATAAGGCATGAATTAAAAGTCCAAAAGCGTTTTCAGCGCGTGAATAAACCGCGTATCCTGAGCCCCCCCCCCCCCTCCCGACTTTTCAAAATGCAACGGACAGATGTAAAAATCTCAGCTCAAATATCTTCCATTGCTAGCAGACAAAAAGGCGTCTACTTGTCAACGTGACTTATAATTTCTTGTGCACGGAAGCAACACGTGGAAATTTTATAAATAATACAATTGTTCTCATAATTACAAAATGACAATTGTCTTGCATAACCATCGTACAAAATTCCCTAATGCCAATTTCGGTGTGGAACCAAGTTGCTTGCATCATTTCTATCATAAAACTATTCAAACCGTTAGAAATTTATTCGAAGCATATTTTATAACATGTGTATTTGATTCTTAGTACTGATATTTCACGATTGTGCTGCTCACTGAATATGAGCGCCAGATGAGCTTGTCTAATTGAAAAGAGAGACAACCAGACTATTCGCTTAGTAAATGTTGCTACGTCCTTTGTTAGTGCACGCGCCTTCAGTATAAGAGACATGTGCATGGAAAACCTCATACTTGACCTCGAACGCGTTCAACTGGTCTTACTTTTCATTTTTGTAAGTTTCTCAAAGTAGGTTCGCTAACTCATTTGTGCACTCAGTCTAATCTTTCTTCGCTTGATTCCAGGGACAAAAACAACACAATGTTAGTTGTATTTTTTATGACACGATGTATATTGGCCGACAGTGGTAATTCCTATTTATCAATGACGTATCATTTCTAAGAGGCAGTTACAATTATCACACAAATTTTCGATTCATGAAAACTGTTTAATTTTTTTTCTTCCTTGCACGCTGCGTGAATGGAGTGTAATACCAGAAACTGCGACTTTTCTCCATTATCAAGAGTTCATCTTTTTATGTAAAATATACATATCGTACACGCCAATCTATGGTTTTTATAGCTTAGATGTTGAAAAACTATTACATTTGCCTATGATAGTGTTTATATTTCATATGTACCCGTCTTTCTGCGCTGTGCTTCGTTTGCCGTTACTTTTTAGTTTTTGATATTTACCTTTTAAATTGTAATTGCATCTCCTTCTTTATATAAAGACCTTGATTTGGACTAATGGTATGTTAATTAAAATAAATAAATAAATAAATAAATAAATAAATAGATAAATAAATACTCTTGGAAGAATATCATTTTTGGATCCTCCTTTAAACAGTGGCTAAGGAGAGTAGGGTACGAACAAAATTTTTCACGCATTGTCGCAGACATTTTTGTTCCTTTCGTTTCCTTTTAGTGCTTTACAAATTTGAGAAATATGTATGTATATAGGTCGTGCTTTATTCTTGAGTTAAGAATTTTACTTCGCAATGTACCCTGATCAGTTCAGGATGTAATTTGTTATGCAATTGGAGTTCATAAATTCAATTGCGCGATTATTCTTGAAATGTTAGCAATTGTTGGTGGTGAAATGGTGATATAAATACTTTCGTAATAAACATAAAAGATATGGTGCGTTGGAAAGTGATTGTGGAAGTGCCCTGCTACCTGATGAATTTTTACTACTGTTGTTAAATCTGCACAGTCTTAGCATCCTTAAAGACGAGTGAGGGTTATATCAGTTTATCTAGTTTTTGTTCGCTTATGGTAACATATTAGGCCTTCCAGAAGTCTCAAATATAAAAATGTACCGACAAACAAGTTGCAGTATACGATGGTAATTGTGCATGTCTGAGGTAGAATAGAATATTGTCTTATCAATGAAATAACGCTGCAACGCAGTTCGTTCGAAAAGTTTTACTTTACAAAAACGAGCTAACTAAATGAAAGCTGCAGTCGGTCACTTACCAAGGCAATCTTTAACTTCTAGGCATTTACGAATTTAGAAAGCCATACTCTCGCAATGTATCTCTTACCCTAAATACTGCAAACAACTTAATTTTCATAATGACCTAATTTTCGTAGATTTCGCGACTTGGCAAATGTTGCGAAAATTGTATATTCCGAACATACCACCCAATGGTAACAAACATATAGCACATCACTCTAAGTCCGATATTTTGTGCCTCACGAAATATTCAGGTGCCTACACTTCGCAAAATTTGCAAAATATTTATCCCGCGAAAATGAAGTAGTCTACAGTACCCGATAACACCCCTCATGCGGAAAGGCCCTGGCATATTATCGGGCATATCTAACTCGATAGAATAAACAAAAGATATACTAATATTCCCTTTTTACTTCCGGGGTCTCTCGATACAGTACTGTGTTATTAGAATACTAAAGCTCTCTCAATATTATTAGCTCTACTATGCACGGCTAGTGCTATTGTAAACAGCGTCACGGCACTCCGTGGTAGTGTTGCTAGTCTTTTACTAGCTCCAGAAACAAGCCTCGGCAAAATCAAAATGATTAAAATGATATATTTTTCTTCAACGATCGGGGTGTGGAAGTGGTGGATTCGGGTCTGCTTATTGCTTGGAGGAAATTTTCCGGACCGTTTTTCTTGGCACTCAAATTACACGTCAGACTTTTTTCAACTCAATTTCAACGGAAACGTTCACGTGTGCAAGTAACCTGCTATACACAGTGGAACAACTAATAACGCGTTCAATGTCATTGCGTGAATATTTAGCGATATTCAAACTATCTAGTTATCGACATTTAAAGAAATTATTATATTTGGCGACATCATTTAAATTCAAGCACTATGGTACTTGTTTGCATTTTTATTGATTTTTAGAATATTTTGTGGCATGTACCGCACGAAAATCAACGCTTCTTATTTGAAAAGTCGCACTTGTTTAAGTTTAAAATGAAAAAGATGTCCACCCAAAAAAGGGAAAGGGAAACTCAGAGGGGTTCTGATGATTGTGGTGGATGAGATTCTTGATTCACACTCAACCCAACCGACTATGTCATAGAACCACTATATTTTTTAAAGTAAGCTCTGTAATATTCAGGGAAACAAACTCTTAAATAAAGTTTAGTACAATTACAACATGAAATGTTGTAATTGTAAAACAATATTATTTTTGTCTGTTTAGACTTTTAGGACTTTTAGGTTTTTAGGAGACTTACAAATTGATGCCACGTACAAAAGTGTCAATTCCTGAATAAATTAACCAATGAATTAGAAAACAAAATAGTTCATATCAATATTTCGTACAACTTCAAAACGCTTTAAAAATTTCGCCTTTTTAATTGTTGGTTTATTATCCCGTCTCACATATTCTAGGTTTCTTACTTTTAGCTCTTTAGTATGCGCGTGCCGAAGTCATAGACAGCGAATGGTTTAGGCTTAATACTTATGCGAACTTGGTACCAACAGCGAGTTTCCTCTTTATAGCCTAACTAGAGGCTTGGCACTCCAACGTATACTAAGTATTCACGACTCGCAAATAATGCGTGGGCTAAAATTTAAAAAAAATGTATACAAAATAAAAAAGTTACGCGTGCTGATTTTTGTAAGAAATTTGAAGCTTATAGTTTGAATAACATATTCAAATATTCAAATTATGCAATTTATATAATTTGGTAGGAACTATACATACATGTGGCATGTTTGGGACACTTCACGAAATTAGTGGTTTCAAATAAATAAGCGTAACTTAAACGTTCGTCTGAGTATTGATTGTCCATATATTACCCTAAAAGTATTGAAATCTTCCGATAATAGCTTGGGTTGGAGCGCGAATCAAACACGTTCTACAAACCCCGCCCTCCTTGTCCGCTTCTTTGGAATTCCATCTCTTCAAAACAAACATATCTGAGTTTTAAAATAAAAAAGTACTTTTTTTTTCGTGTAGTATACGCCATTATATAAACACCTCAAGAAAAATGAAAAACAAATTATATGCCACTGCCTGAATCTAAATGAAACTGGTCATTTTTATTGTGCATGCTTTCATTACATTTTAGCGTTCCAAATTCGCCTAAGCGCACATTTTAGTAACAAAATTATTTCGAAGTTATTGTTATAAATCAATAAGAAATATCGACCGTCAACTACTCCAGTTGATACAGCAATGTATCAAACTAGGAAAAAAAAAGAACTACCCAGAAGTTGAATTAAATCGAAAAGGCCATGGAGCATCATGGAGTAGCCGGCCATGCCTCCACGGCGGCCGAGATCGTCGATTTTTTTTGGTCATTTAATAAAGAAAGAAAAAGCCATGCAAAATACAACCATATAACCATGTCAATTCATAGAAACAAAAACTGAGCTCACTAAGTGGTTCAATCATTTAGGAAAAACACCCTAAAAACCCATAAGAACAAAAAAAAATGACCGGAAGGACATGCGATTAGAGCAATTATAGTCTTTTCAAATGTCTACCGGATTCATTTGCAAACAATGAACAATAGACACGTCAGCCTGACGAATAAATAACTCTGAGAACTGTATTCGCGACTCCAGCAAAAGGGACGCCACTAAGCGGGAAAACCGGGAACCAGCCGGAACAGGTCGCTTTGCGCCTCTCTGCGTCTCTGGCGGCTTTCGCGGACACGTGTTGTCGGCGCGGTGGCGAACAATGTAATTTGACGAAGGTCAGAATATTTCTTAATTTTGCCCGAGTGTTCATTAGTGTGATGAAGCCTCAGTAGATTGTTTCCTTCCATCACGTGTTTGAAAGCCTGTTTACACAACAACACACGGTCGCGTGCTTTCGATTTCCTGGATGGAGAGAAATCACGGAGAAACGTTTTGATTTCTTGTCTGCTTCGAATCGCATTCCAATTGACGACTACGTGGTAACTGACAAGTGGTTTCTTTATAAAGACGTAGAACAGTGGACTGAGGACGACAGACGAGGTGTTTCACTGGAAGGAACACTAATGTTGCAGTCAAGTGAATGGGAAGATTCGATAGTTTATTTTCTTGAGTTTGGTTGTGTTCGATTACCTTCAGGATTGAGCCACCCACGCCGGTCGGTGCGTTGGCTATTTACCTTGGCTGCTTTTCGCTGAAAAGCCTCTGGAGCAAACCGAAGGAGTATGGCTGATTACGCAACTACCTGATTCCGGAAAACCTGCTCGCTGCATACGATTAATGACAGAAATTGTCTGCTTTCAAAAGGTGGGGGACGCGTCTAGCAATGTTAGAAGCTCTCACGACATTATGATCTATCGCGCCTCCAATATTTATATTATACTCCCATCGAAGCCAGCAGCAATATACGTTTACATTGCCCAGGTTGTCCGTCCACAAAGGAATACTCATTTTTTCCGTTCAGGGTTCGAAGTCAAGTTCAATGCAGAGAGGTTCTGCGTGAATCTCCGATGAAAACTCCCTCCAGTTTGTCCGCATTCGTCTCCGTGCTGCCGGCTAGAACTGTTTGGCTGAGTTTAAGTAGTATCTCTTTGTCTGTCAAATATACTTTGATTTGGCAGTTCACCTAATAGCTAGTCAACTAAGCTCATATTTCAACCCGAGGAATATACTAATATCCCTGTTAGTGGGACAAAGTACGTAGTATAAGACATAACCCGAATATTCGTTAAAATGACTTCTTGATTTCTACTAAAACCTAAATTCAAATACGAGTATCAGCTGCTTAGTGGGGCGCCAGCGGGTTATCATGCTCCTTGGCTTAAGAAGCGCTTGTTTAATTTTCGTGATTTTCCTGCAGCATGTGTTGTTGACCGAGCAGCCGATTGGAGCTGTTTCTTAAACGCGAATACGCACAAAAGCTCGATTTCGCAGACAGATAAGTCACATGATCAAGGCATGCGAGTTAGCTGAAAATTACTTTTGGTGGAAAAATTCTGTAGTCATCGCCGCTTTCCTTAGCTGATCGAAATTGAGTAGTCTATTATCGTCTCTCCGGAGCCCGTGGTTTCGGTTTTGAACGAAATCTACGAAACAAAGGTTTGACACGAAAAGAACAAAAAGCACAGGGAAAACAAAACTATGCTCTGCAAGTTTAGTGTACAAGTTCAAGTTCACCTATAAAATATGGCATTAAACAAAAGAAAATCTGTTCAATTGAATGCGCCACACGTTTAGGCGGCCCGGCCGAGCCGACGCGATCTGTTCCCAGCCGCTATGTTTGTTTGGTGGTGGTGCCTCCTATAGGTCGCTGGAGTCGCGAATACCAGACCAGCACGTAATTTTTTTTTCTTTTTCCTAGGGCCTGTTTTAGTTTCTAGGGATTTTAGTGTTGCTGCCCATGAGACACCCAGAAAATCTGTGGAGTGTATGTAGACTAAAGTAGAAACACGTGAAAGCAACCTTGACGAAGGAATTAAAAAAGGCGGGTGGCCGCATAAACAAATTAAAGCACTTGGTGCGAGATGAAATGTTGCATTCTGCCAAGGTTTCGTGAAGACATACGCGTACTACAAATTATATCTTGTATTATATCTAGAAATAAAATGTATCGCACGTTGAAGGCCCGCTTTCAAAACACCGCAACATTTTGCAGCCATGCGTTCAGCAGTATATGTTAATGTTAGCAATATAATAGCTATACTCATAAACGCGGCGATGGCAGAGTTTCTCCGCGTGCGAACCGAAGGAGCGGGTGAAGGCTAAACTCTAGCTCAAAGAAATTATGCTTAAATATAGCTATTACCCACCATCAGCAATTTGGCCTGCTGAACGCAAACAACGTTATCGTCTCTTAACATCTTTCTTCTAAATCTTCGTGTAGATCTTGAGCGAGGCAGTGTACCGACAAAGGAGGCAGAAACGATTCGCAAGATAACCTGTTCCCCACCAGTGCGTCAGTCACCCGGAACGCAACTCATCAAACGGAGAGATGATTGCCGCGTGTCGACATTTGAAGCCGTAGTCTAGGTTGTAATTACGATCCCGATAAAATAAAAATATCAATAAAATGAACGTTCCGGGGGCTGCCTGTCGCTGCGTCGATTAGTCAGTGGCAGAGGAATGTGACTCCCCGAATCCTCCGGCTGACGTCACTAAGTCGCTATATCACACCGCTCACTCTCACAGCAGGAGGTGATAGGAGTTGTGTCATGCGAAGATGGGGCATCCCCTGCACTTAGTAACAAAGACCGGGGGGGGGGGGAGCTTTTTTGTAGAGCTCCTGGTGATGCAGGGCACCTCAGAGGTATATATATAACATGCTTTGGGGCGTCGGCGCTTAGCCCGTACTACGTGTTTGGCGGCTGCAGTTCGTTGCCAACGCGTTTGCTTCACGACCACCATGAGGTCCACGGTAAGCATCTCGAGCCTCATTTTCGAGCACGGATTGTGCACGTTGTCGGCATTTCTTGCAAGCTGTATAAATACGGTGCATAACGGCTTTCAATTATTCTTTCATACTTTGCATCTGCCAAATTATGTAAATTATATTCGTTACATGGCGTTTGTAATTAAGATACCCTATAGATAACTTTCATGTCTGCAATGGGACTTCATAAAGACATTGATATAATCGAAAGCCGATGCAATTTAGGGATGTCAGAAGCTTAAAACTGCACAGCGGCTACTCATTGATGGCGGATTGTTACGTCTTGCTCAGTTGGGTATCTCTTTCTTGTGATAATGATACTGAAGAAATCTTCCTAGATTGTGCCGCACGCTCACCCGAAAAATGTTTCATTATTGCTGGTTGTTAATTTTATGTTGGAATAAGTAGAGCGGTGTTTGATATAATAATTCAGTTTTTTATATGAAATTTTTCATATTTATTCTTAACAATTAGAGTCGCCCCCGCGAGCAATCATATGCAAGTTTAACGCTGATTAGATAATTCGCCAACAGGCTTGCTTGCGATGTCTTTCATAAATTGATTACAAACTTTCAATATACAGCATTTTACTATGTTGCACATCCTACAATCAAATTGTACTATGTTAAAAAAAAAATTAAGTGGACCTTGGTTTCTTGCTTTTATTTCTATGCTGAAATATTTCCCAGCAGATGGCCATTTCGTCATGGGTTTCTGCCAAGGCTAACGCTACTCGATACTCATTATTCCAACTGACATGTAATCGGTTCTATCATTATAATTTCTTATACTCGAGCTTTATTACACACCGAGCCTATTTTTAACTGAGATAAATAAGATATACCCGATTAAATAAGTTTCGAAAGCAAGAACGGGTTAAAAACAAAGAGAAGGCATCAGAAGTTAAGAAAGGGTCGGCATACACATATATTTTGGTATTCATTCTTGATCCACAGATTTATTCAAATTGAGGGCGTCTGCAGCCCTGCTCGTATAAAACACTTGAGCATATTCACA